>CM056049.1:626547909-626790409 GCA_029574335.1 Rana kukunoris | reverse complement strand
TCTGCCCAGTTAGGCTCCCAAGAGGAGCAGGTAGGGCGGGGTGAGTGGGAGGCCGCCCTCACACCCGCCATTGCCACCAGGGGCATGGAGAAGGATGGCGATTGCCTCCGGGGGGAGGGTCTGCCTACTCCCAACTCCTGCAGTCCGGCTCCTCTCTCGAGTTCACGCACAAAAATACACTTTAAAGAAAAAAAAAAAGAATAACATTGATTATCTCGTTACAATGGCAGCTCAAGGTCAAATGCATATATTAGGCAGCATATAAACATGTTGCCCATGAAGTTGGTGTTTTTGAAAGCAGAAAAACGAGGATTGCAGTTTGTTGCATTTGGGGCTTCATTGGCACAGACTAGTCAGGGTGCCCATGCTGATCCATGTCCACATGCAAAAGCGCCTACAATGGGCACATGAGCATCAGAAATGGACCATGAAGTAATGGAAGGTGGCCTGGTCTGATAAATCACATACTTTTCATGTGAATGGCCATGGCTTACCTGGGGGAGAGATGGCACCAGGATGCAGTGTGGGAAGAAGGGAAGCTGGAGGAGGCGGTGTGATGCTTTGGGCAATGTTCTGCTGGGAATCCGAAACCTTGGGTCCTGCCATTCATAGGCATGTTACTTTGACATGTATCACCTACCGTTAAATTGTTGCTGATCAAGTACACCCCTCATGGAAATGGTATTTCCTAATGGCAGTGGCCTCTTTGAGCAGGATAATGCACCCTTCCACACTGCAAAAATGGTCCAAGAATGGTTTGACGAACACAAATAAGAGTATGAGACGTTGAAATTCTCCAGATCTCAGTCCAATCAATCATCTATCAGATGTGCTAGAAAAATAAAGTCTAATCCATGCAGACTTCACCCCACAACTTAGAGGACTTAAAGGGGTTGTAAAGGTTTGTTTTTTATTTTCTAAATAGGTTCCTTAAAGCTAGAGCATTGTTGGTTCACTTACCTCTTCCTTCGATTTCCCTTCTAAATGTTTTTTTTCTTTGTTTTCTTTGTCTGAATTTCTCACTTCCTGTTTCTCCTCAGTAAGGTGTTCAGTTAGCTGTTCTAAATGACTTTCCACCTCTCGGATGATGGTGGAAAGCTTACTGAGGACAAACAGGAAGTGAGAAATTCAAACAAAGAAAAAAAACATTTAGAAGGGAAATCGAAGGAAAAGGTAAGTGAACCAACAATGCACTAGCTTAAAGGAACCTATTTAGAAAATAAAAGACAAACCTTTCCAACCCCTAGAATCTGCTACTGAGAGCTTGGTGCCAGATACCACAGCATACCTTCAGAGGTCTAGTGGTGTCCATGCCTTGACAGGTCAGGGCTGTTTTGGCTGCAAAAGGGGGACTTACTTAATGGTAGATGGTCACAAAGTTATGGCTGATCGGTGTAAATCTTGTACAGTGGAACCTTGGATTATGAGCATAATCCATGCATATCAAAGTGAGTTTCCCCATAGAAGTCAATGGAAACAAAGATAATTTGTTCCGCATTGACTTCTATTGCATGCAATATTGCATGTGGCCAGAAGTGGGGGACACCACAGAGACTCGGAAATACTCAGATACCGTTCGATGCAGTGGGAAACACTCAGGAATTAAGTATTTCCAAATGATTTTGTGTATTTCCGAGTGTTTCAGAGTATTTCCGAACTGCTCCGCTTTATTTTCTTGTGCTGCTTCTTATTTAGTTCTTTATTGCCTCTGTTATTGTGAGAAGAATTGCATTCATAGGTGCTCATTTTGTTTGCCATACAACTCACACAGCATAAACAAAGATAGATTTGGGTCTCTCCCACTTTATGTTGATGTATCTGTCAGGTACATAATGGTTGCTATGGGGCACATTGTCAGGCAACATTTGCAAAAACCACAGATTAGGAATGAATGCAAACACAGATAACATAACTATTTGCTATTCTAATAGCTAATAAAAAAGTACAGCCCCACTGTGTTATTAGATTCCAGAAGTATTATACCAGCCAAAGGTCCTTTCTGCTTCAGTAAACACATTGGAAGTATTTCATTTTTGGTGGGGCAGCTTCATGCAGAACCTTTCCTCTCTTTAGGTTATATTGTTCTGTTCAGTGTCAGCTGGTGGGTTCTCCTTTTGAGGGGGTGGCAAACATGCACCGCCCCCCCCCCCTTGCTGCCAGGCGGCACAGCACTGACCACCCGTGGCACCCACCAGACCACCTGCAGCACTGACCACCCGTGGCACTGACCACCAGGCAGACCTCCCACAGCACTTACTCACTGTGTGACGGAGCTCTTCCCTTCTTCTGCATTGTGGAGCTGTCCTCCTCCTCTCCTGCAGTGTCAGGGCTGTCCTCCTCCTCTCCTCCAGTGCAGGTAGTGGTGGCTCCAGTGTTTGCTTCTCAGGCTTGTTCCCCTGTGTGTCTCCCCTTCTGCCAAAGCACTAGGCGTCCAATAGGGTTGCCTGGCACTTTGGCCAATCAGAAAACAGGTCTCATAGACCTCCCTCCTGATTGGCCGGGAGGAACTGTAGTGTGACCATGGCGAAAAATGTATTCACTATCATCACACAACAGGGTGGCATCAGGATGCAGTGCTCTGTGCCCCGAGCCCACCCTATTTTGAAGCCTCTGGCTCTAATTACGTGCTTCAAAGTACACCCCCCTAGCTATCTCCGCCATAGTAATTCATGCATCTGCCATCTTGAAAGTGGCTGCGCACATGTATATGTAGGGTGGCCGAGGTGTTAGGGGGACGGCGCCTGTGCGCCCACAATGCACGGGGCTCCACTGGTTCTGTTTCATGTTTTCATGCAAGGGCTGTGTTTTAAATTTAGTTCTTTACTGAAGAGCTATATACATTGCAAGTATTTTACAAGATTTAAAGCTGAACTCCAGTTAAAAACAAATTTTTGACATGTGTATTGTAAAAGTAAAATGACAATAATTAGGTGTGTGTCCCATGCATCTTGGTTGCGGTATTCTAAGAGCTATAGTTCCGGGGAGTACTCAGATCACAGTGGGTTGCTCAACCCAACTCCTCCATTCCGTAAATACCTTGCATTATTTTTAAGGAATAAAACAAGCTATACGATTGGAGGAGGAAATATTGTGACATTCATTTGCCCTTCCTCCAATCAAACACGACATTCCATCCATTGAAATAAATGCTATAAGTTTACTAAAATGAAGAACTGTAGTGTGGGCAATCCACTGTGATCTAAGTACCCCCAACTGTAACTTTCATCACATTATACGGGGTGAGTAAAAGTAACGGTTGTAAATAAAGTGACGATTTTTGTTAACCGCTTAACGCCGGTGAATGGCACGTACAGGCAGATGGGCGTACATGTACGTCCTTGCCTTCTTGCGGGTCGGGGGTCCGATCGGGACCCCCCCGCTACATGCGGTGGGCGTCTTACCGGCGGGAGCGATCCGGGATGAGGGGGCGGCTGTTCGTTTTTGTCCACCCCCTCGTGATCGCTCCCAGCCAATCCCCTGAGCCTCCGTCGTGTGACTTCCTCTGCCTGTATAATGTAAACACAGGCAGAGGAAGTGATGTCAGCTCTCCTCTCAGCGGTATTTACAATCCGACGAGAGGAGAGAAGAGATCACAGTAAATTGCACCAACACTACACTGACACCACACACCTAGGCACATTAACCCCTTTGCGATCACCCCCCCCCAGCCCCCTGTCACAGTGTCACTGATTGCAGTGATCATATATTTACTGATCACTGCATTTAGTGTCAGTGTGACAGTTAGTGTGACAGGCAGTTAGTGTTAGGTCCAGGGTAGCCCTGTACCCCCTAAAAAAGTTTTAACCCCTTGATCACCGTCATAGTTAACACTTTCTCCCCCTATTGCCAGTGTCACAAAGTGATCAGTTTTCTGATCGCTGTATTAGTGTCGCTGTTGCCACTACATTTTGCTTTACATTTTGGCCTAAATGTTTGACTGAAATTTAGTTTATTCAATTTTTTTTATAACAAAACGTAAAAAATATTGTTTTTTTTTTCAAAAATGTCGCTCTATTTTTGTTTATAGCGCAACAAATAAAAATCGCAGAGGCAATAAAATACCATCAAAAGTAAGCTCTATTTGTGGGAAGAAAAGGACGCAAATTTTGTTTGGGAGCCATGTCGCACGACCGCGCAATTGTCTGTTAAAGAGACACAGTGCCGAATTGTAAAAACGCCTCTGGGCATTTAGCAGCATATTGGTCTGGGGCTTAAGTGGTTAAATATTCCTTTTTGGCTGAAGTTTAGCTTTAATTGCAAATTCTAACCTCTTTCCGTTTTATATTTTGACTTTATATTACATTATTTTTTGTGAAAGAATGTTACATTAAGTAACAAAGTAATAATGTATAACTTATATATAAGGCAGAACAGTTGTAAGTCATTGTAAGTCAACTTACAAGGTATAGGGGCGCTCAGCTATGTCCCTGACATCACGAAAGGACTGCACATAATGTCCAGTATACTGTATGTAATGCTAGAGGTGACTGTCAGAGGCTGCAAACAAACTAGAGAAAAAAATAAGTCTATGGACATGCTACAGGTGGTGGAGAATGGAGATACTGTATGCTGCAGAAGACAGTGAGAGATGGGGGACATGGTACATTCGGTCACCCCTATTCCCTTTTAAAAGCAATGCTCACGCTCCTTTACAGACTGTTGGGGTTCAATGGCTGCACAAGTACCAAAGGGCTGCTGGTTATGTCATGTTTGAGATATATCTACTAAAGTGTTTTGTGTATTGCAGAAAAGCATACAATTTTGCAAACTTTCTGGCATACTTTCTGGCAATGCTCAGGTGGGAATGTGGAAATTAAAAATTGCCTGAACCTGACTTTAAAGTCTTTGTGATCTTTGATAATGAATTACTTCACACAAAAAGCAGCTGGAGAGGTCAGTGATATCTTGCTTCAGGTGCCTGTTCACACCACAAAAATGTCCTCCTGATCCGTTCTGGGTGCATGCATTTTTACATGTTTTTGATGTGTTTCGGTACATTTTTGTTGCGTTTTTGATGCATTTCCAGTTGCATTCTAGATGCTTTTATTTTTTATTTTTTTACACATTATGTGTTTATTTGTTTTTCTTTCATTATTATACATAAAACAACAAATGGGTTGGCACAGGGCAAATACAATGCCAAAAACAAACATAAATACAATCCTCTTGACAAAAAAATACATATACATTTGCTCTGAACCTTCCCATATACTCCCTCACTAACTCTTCCCGCTCTAACCCCTTTTTCTTGATCCCCACTCTCTCTCACAGAGAGACAAGTAAGGGATCCGCCCTTTCCAAGCCCCCCTCCCCCACCCCATAATCCTTTTCCTTTTTCCCTTCTCTTTTTCTTTTAAGCCACAAATCATAACCCAAAAGTCAGTTTTATCCTTCGTTTTATATTTTACATTATAATTCTCTGCGCGTATCCTATTCTTCATTGATCCAGTTCGGTCATTAGTCTTTTGCCCTCATCTAAATTTTTCAATAAATTCCAGCTCCTCCACATTTCTTTATATTGTTTATTTTTGCCTTTAGCTGAGAGAACTAGGTCTTCCATAGCTTCTAGATCTCTAACTCTGTTTATCCACTCTAAAACTGTTGGTGGCCTAGTTTCTCTATACCGCAAGGGTATTTCTGCTTTAGCTGCGTCCACCATATGGCACAGTAATGAATTTCGATAGGTCTGGACTGGGATCTGAGATAGGTGAATTGGGAAAAAAGCGGGATCATTGGGTATTTTTAACTCGGAAATTTGTTGTAAGATTCTTGTAATCGACAACCAATAAGCTCTTATTTTTTTACAAAACCAAAATATATGGATCAATGTCCCGCTTTCTTCTCCACATCTCCAACATCTGTCGGAGTTTTCATTACAGAATTTTTTAAGTCGTAATGGGGTATGATACCACTGCATCAAGATTTTATAGTTTAATTCTTGAGTTTGCGTACAGATTGAAGAGTTTAAAGTCAAAAAGATAATCTGTCTACGTTGTAATGCAGAAAAGGTCCTATCAAGGTCTTTCTCCTATTTGTTAAGACCTGGTATCTCCTGATCTTTCCTGAATTTATTTAATAGTCCATACATTTTAGAGATACCTCAGGCTAATGGGTCTAAATCATTACAGTACGACTCGAAAATTGTTAGCTGACAATGAAAGTTGCTTCCCGGTCCTAATGATCTCAAAAAATGACTCCTATTTGTGTTAATGTTTTAATCGATGGCCAGTTTTATAATAAAATGTGAAGCCTGATATACTCCCTTCTCTATTAAGAACCTGAAGGGCCCTCCTTCATTACCAGGGCTGAAACTTGGGTTTTCACAATATAGAAAAAAAGGTGATCACGCTGTGTGCCGCTCCGTACAACAGTGTGAACCCAGCCTAAAAAAAACTTCTATTATAAACAGATTTTTCGGAATGTCAAATAAAAAGTATTTTCATTTGGTGAATGTTGGACAAACATGATTTTATTTTCTTCTCTCCTGTTCCTGAAAGAATTTGGGGGTAAATATTGGGCTATTTCCCAAATTTCGCATTAATGAATATATATATCCCTGAGTGGACGATTGATTTCTTTCCATGACCCATGCATATGGTGAAATGTTTAAAATGTATAGTGAACCTGGAGAAGCTTGTTTTAAAAATCTGGTTTTAATAAATAGTAATTTTTAAACCTTGTATAATACTTTTTTTAAAGCACAGAATAATTTACTGTGCTGCCTGATGCATAAAACGTGGAAGTGTTAATATGCACTGATTTAGGCAATAAATCTTATAAGATGTATTGTAAAAATGTCTCTTTTGTATTTCACAGATAAATTCTTGTGACCACAATCTGAACATTTGCTGTGAGCTTATTGAGTTGAACTCGAGAATCCAGGGTCAGCTCTTTACAATTCTTAATGTTACAGCTCGGGAAGGTAAGAAGCCTTTAGCCGTGGAATACCATTTTATCTGCTTACTCAAAGGGAAGATGCAAAGAGCAATGAAGATCTGAACACTTCAGTAACCCACAGCAATCAATACTTAATTGAACTAAATGCAGTAATTTTAAATCTCATTGCTATTTTTACACCTTTAGCACTATTTACTGAGTTAGAACATATGTTGCAATATACAGCTGTTCTATATATTAATTAAGTAGCTCTTGAGCATTATTAATTAAGTAGCATTGTATAGTATAAAATGTTTTAAAAAAAAACTTTAGAAAACACAAGTGATGGAAGAAGGCTCAGGTATATTGACTAAATATGAAGGCATGTCTTCTCTTCATTTCCAGGAGGTCAGTATGCTGGTGTGGAAACACTGAAGAGTCGCTTCTTGCCATGGCTGGGTACTTGCTTCTCAGGCCCTTCTCCAGGGCTGTGTGCTGATAGTAGTTTCTCTCTTCTTCAGGTATACAGCAATTGTAGTGTATGAGATTTTGTACAGACAAATGTGGCCTTACAGTTACAATTTACCTGGGTTTACTAAAGGGTAGCGAGTGCTTTCTGTGGTAGCTGACTATATTACATAGCTGGGAACTGCTTAGATTGTGTTTGGCCCTCTGTCTCATGAGTTCTCATCCCTATATAAGTTTCAGATTGCAACATAGAGTCTACCTATCTTCTCTCCCACAGGGGAACAGGTAGGTATGTGTTGTGGACAGGAAGTAAAGGAATCTCGCCAAGGTAGCTCCCAAATGCAGACAGGAGTTTTAATCCTCCCCATAACTATCCAAAACTACAAAACACATTTTGGACACAGATACTCTTTAATTATGTGTCTATTATGCTGAGGAAAATGTTAAAAAAATGGCTTGCTATTGAACTTGAATTATACAGTCGTAACAATATGTTACATTGAATCCCAGCCACTGTGGACAATTGATACCTAGTGTGTTTTCTGTTTAATACAGAGCAAGGACACAACTTAAAGAAGATATATAAATATGTTGAATCTGTTTTATTAAGATTTTAACAGTATATAACATAGCACAAATTTGAGAATGCTAAGCTCTATAATTATAATGCTTTTTTTTACAGCTCTTTTCCCTATGAGACAAATTATTTGTACAATTTATTTGTCCCAATTTTTCGGGCCCATGTGGCTGGGTGCTTTCTCTCCATCTAGTTAACTTGCTTGCCCTTTCCTACTGCTGGGCCATGCTGACAACATCAATGAAGTAGACATTCAATTCATAGCAGCTTATCTTAGCTGTGAGCACTTTCCAGAGACAAGCAATGGCAAGAGGAATGCAGAAGCTGACTGGTCCCCTCCACCTCCCCACATTCCTCTTGTCATTGCTTGTCTAAGTAAAGTGCTCACAGTTAGGAAAAGCTGCAGCTTTAAATCATGTCTTTTATAGATGTTGTTGGATTGGCTGTGGTAGGAGTGCAGGACAGCAGGTCCGGACCTCATAACTAGGTTTAGTAAGCACCCAGCAGCATAGAACAAAGTACTACATGTACTGAACTCTAAAATAAAAATTATAGGAATAGATCTTCTTTAACTTTTCATCTCCCCAAATACATATACCTTTCCTGCGGGAATGAAGATATGTAACATGTTATGATTTGGAACCTATACAGGGATGAGAACCCAGGGGTTGGAGTCAAACAGCATCAAAACAGTTCCTGGCTATATAATACACTAAACAAGAAAACACAAAAAAGAGAATATAGTATCTAGTACAAATCAATGAACTGAACAAGCTGAAGTAAGAAGTGGGTTGGTTACTCTGCAAAGCTGCAGCAAATCATGTGTGCACCAGTTTTAGTAAATATTCCCCATTGAAAACAGTCTGCATGGATTTTACCAGTTTACCAGTATGCCAGTTAAACATATATAGCCAGTCTCTGAGTTACGAACATCTGACTTGCGAACGACTCCTACTTACGAACGGAGGCAGCGTGACGTCACTCCCGGCAGCTTGCACTCCACGATGGTCCCTAAAATTGGCGAGTAGTCATCTTGCAGAACGGGACACATCCCACACTGCAGTACTGCATGTATTGCACACCCCACATACAGGACTGCATGCCCAGAAGCATCCCACATTGCACAGCTAGAAGCGCCTGGCTGGAGTTACACTTAAAAAAGGTATTGTTCCGACTTACAAACAAATTAGACTTAAAGGGGTTGTAAATGTTCGTCTTAAGGTTCCCTTAAGCTAGTGCATTGTTGGTTCACAAACCTTTTCTTTCGATTTCCCTTCTAAATGCTTTTGTAACTTCAGCCTACGATTGTGCACAAATGACTGAATATTATGAATATTCTTACTTGTCAGGAATCACTAGAAAGAGACAAACGACTAAGGGAACTGTCATCGTCTCAGGAAAGGGATCTGCACAGGTTGGAGACCCAGCTGGCCACTACACGAACGGAACTGAACTCTGTGAGACAAGAGTGAGTGAAATGTTAATGCGTACCCTGACTTCAGGTTTCAACCTTTTCTTTACACTCAAAGCCAAAAACTGCAAATTACTTATTCGATTCAGCATTCACAGCAAAACATCTGTGAAGCATTTGATTCTAAAAGAAAATAGCCTTAATAACAATTGACCAGAATATCTGAAGATCATTTGACCAATAGAGAAAATAGCCTAAGACTGGAGGTTAAGAACATTTGACCAGAAGAGAAAATAATATAAAGGGATAATCTCTGCACTGTATGCTAAGGGGTGTATTTATTTAACGTAAACATGGTAGAACTGTTTGTCCTGTCAAACTGCATGTACATTAATTTTGTTTGAATGGAAGTAAAAATGAATGCTATTGGGCTATTTTCTCTCCAATTTGAATGTGTGAATCAGAAAATACATCTTTATGACCACTGGATGGAACTGTCAATTAAAGTAATTCCATATTTTAGTATAAAGAATCAACTACTGCAGAGAGGTAACTGTGATACAGAATAGATACAACAATGCAGAAAATAAATACATTTTTTTTCGACATGTTTCCCAAGAAAACCTTTCACAGATCATTTAAGATAAACACAGTTTATCAGAGATTGTTTCTGCAACATTGTATCAGTTCTGTATAGCAATTTACTCTCTGCAGGGGTTGATTTATTAAAGCTGTAATACACCGCAGGTGGTAAAAAAAAAAAAAAAATTCCCTGCAAGGCAATGTCATAATGTGGTACTATGCATCGCATACTAGCACATTATGATAGACTTACCTTATAACGAAGCCCTCCAGTGCTGCGATGTCACCGCTGAGACAGCTCAAAATTTCCCCCTGGTCTTCCTTTCCGGGTTTTTGGCTTCTGGCTACATGAGTGGCCAGGGACGTGATAACGTGGCTTGGGCTCTGAAGGTCCCGCACTGTAGACAGGACAGGACTTAGGGTGGTGGGGGCCCCTGGGTTTGAGTCACTTTCGGGCCCTACCTTCTATACATTACTTTAAAAAGAACAAAATGATACATACACAAGCTATGTATTAGAGCTACACAATTCTGGATAAACTGAGAATAAAAATAGAGATCACGATTCTGAAGTAAACCCCTGGCTGATTTTTGCAGTTTTTCAATTAAGTTATAACAGCCCATCGCAATGCAATACATATATATCCCCCAAAAACGAGGCCTGCAAATACCTTTTTTTAGGAGGGTTTCGTTTTCTGTATTTCCGGGTATCTCAAGCACCATTAGTACTACGGTTATGCGATTCAAATTATGACGTTGCTTCCACCTTACTGTGTCCCTGTCGGTAATCTTGCGCATGTGCCGTAACCATTCATTGCCGTGTCTGCAGCTGCTGTTTTCTTTTACACCCGTTTTGTGACGTCTTTAGTCACACGGGGGAGTATCAGGAAGAGTGGAAGGAGCTAAACTCAGTGAGACTTCTCCTCTGTGCTGGACAGAGGGGAAGTTCTCACAGACTGCATTCCGGCAAGCTTTAATTGCCGGTTTAGAGGGGCTAATGGGCACAAGCACAGTGACGTCATGCAAATGATCAGCTGCCTGTGTTATTCTGCTATTTTTTAAGACAATGTTGTGTCCAAGGGTTTACATCACACCCACTTTAAATGACATATTATTGAAAAAACTTAAACATTGAGCCCAGTCAAGCCGAATGGTAAGTCCGGCCCTGACTGTAGACCAGACCTTCAGAGTGCATTCATCAGTGATTTAAATGGCTGCATGTACTTTGAATATCTCCTAACCTTTGCAAGTTTAGGCGATATTCACAGTACCTACATGTAATGTCTTGTACACACGATCGGGTTTCTCGGCGGTCAAAAGACTGGGGTCAAAAGATTCCTGGGAAACCCGAGGGTCACTTTTCCCCGAGTACACACGGATGGTTTTCCCGTCAGGAAAACTGCCTGAGAGCTTTGGTCGGGAAAACCGCCCATGTGTATGCTCCACAGCAGTGTTTCCCACAGGAAAACTTCGGGGGAAAAAAAAACATGTTCTAATTTTTTTTCCCCCGCAGTTTTTCTGTTGGGAAAACTGCTAGGGAGCATACGCACAGCTGGTTTTCCAGACCAAAAGAAAACATGACAGTTTTCACATTGGAAAACTGGTCGTGTGTATGAAGCATTAGCCTTACTATAGGTGTTGTAACAGAGTTTACTACCACCTTAAGTGGTGAGGGCAGAAATCTTACACTTAGCAGAAGTCTCTAATTTTTTTCCTCTTATCATCTAATATTCTTAGCTTATAGTGTTGGACTACTTTTTCTGTTGGTCAACTTCACCTCTTAATTTCTCTTATGCCCTGTACACACGATCGGTTCATCCGATGAAAACGGGATAATGGATTTTTTCATCAGATATCCGATAAAGCTGACTTTCATCAGTCTTGCCTACACACCATCAGTTAAAAAAACGATCGTGTCAGAATGCGGTGACGTAAAACACAAGACGTGCTGACAAAATGAAGTTCAGTGCTTCCAAGCATGCGTTGAATTTATTCTGAGCATGAGTGAATTTTTCACCAATGGACATGCCCACAGACGATCGTTTTTTTCTATCGGTTTTTTAACCATCAGATAATTTTAAAACAAGTTCCTATTTTTTTCACCAATGGATAAAAAACAATGGGGCCCACACACGATCGGTTCGTCTGATGAAAACGGTCCATCAGACCGTTTTCATTAGACGAACCGATCGTGTGTACGCGGCATTAGGCTTGAATGCTATGGAATGCTATGGAATGTTACATATTACAGACATTGGCCCAGATTCACAGAGCAATTACGCCTGTCTAACTGGTGTTAGACAGGAGTAATTTCAAATTTCGCGTGCCGTATCACTAGTTTGAATCCTCAAACCATGATACGGCGGCTTCGGGCTTCGATCCGAGAGGCTTACGTCCTCGTAAGCCTTCGGATCTACACTGCGATATTTTTGCGGCCGCTGGGAGGAGTTTGCGTCGTTTTCATGCGTCTGGATATGCAAATGAGTTTTTACGGCGATCCACGAAGGTACGAGTGTCCCTCGCAATCGCCTACGTCATTTTTTGGCTACGTAATGTTAGAGGAGCTTTTTGCTGGTCTAACAGTGTGTAACCCATGTAAAGTATGGCCGTCGTTCCCGCGTCGATTTGAAAATATTTTATTTTTTTTAACGTAACTCGTTCGGGAATAGGAATGTACGTAAACGACGCTACTACGACGTGACGACGTGTTTTCGCGCAATGCACGGCGGGAAATTTGCGAACGGAGCATGCGCAGTTCGATCGCCGCGGGAACGCGCCTATTTTAAATGCTTCACGCCCCCTACTCGCGCAGATGGATTGCGACGGGAGAAATACACTACGCTGCCGTCGTTTACTGGACAAAATCTACCTGGATTCCACGCAGAGCCAGGTAAAAAACGGCGGCGTAGTGTATTTCTGATACTCTACGAGAATCTAATTCTCTGTGAATCTGCCCCATTGTCTGTGACTTTCGCGTGATTGGTAAAATATTTTTATAAATTGACCCCTAAATGTAAGAGTACATTTTTATCCATGCTTTTATTTTTTATTAATATATCTACATCTAACTAATCATGCTAATCTCCCATGAACCATAGAACAGAAAATTATTTCTGGGGTTCCTCAAGACCTGAAGTTTTTTCAAGGATTCCGGAGACATTTCAATGTCGAGAAAGATTTATTTAGAGTAGAACTAAAGGCAAAACCTTTTTTTTTTTTTTTTCAACTTGAATAAAGTAAGGGAGGGTTATAACCTTTGCCAGTGTTTTTTGTGCCATGTGAGTCCCATTGGGAGGATTTCCTTTCACCTCCTAAATTGTCACCAAAACTGTAAGTGAGAGGAAATTCCTCCAAAGTGAGGGGATCTCAGTTGTCACCAGAACTAGTGTCTCCATTGGAAGATTTCCCCTTTTTTTCCTATTCTGATGTTAGGTCAAAATTTGGGATTTTCTTTCACTTTCTCTTGTTGATAACAGTAAACAGGACAAATAAAAAGGCAGGTCTCTAGCGCTTGCCTCGTGAATTGGGTGAATAAAAAAGGTGGCAAAAGAATAAAATCTTTGTGAAATCACAGCTCAATCTATAAAGTGTACAAGTGCACTATAACATGGAATAAAATAAAAAATGATAAGCGCAACCTTTAAATGGGTATTAAAATAAGCGTAATAAATATATGCAATCCAAAAACGTGATAGGATGGTTAATGCCAAAATGTTCAATATAAATGTCGATAAATGTGAATTGCACATATTTATTACGCTTATTTTAATACCCATTTAGAGGTTGCGCTCATCACTTTTTATTTTAGTAAACAGGACAGACAGAGTGGGTGACTTTCCCTCCCTTTTTAATCCCTCAATACTCTATCCAAAATGTTAAATAATTTTACCTTTAGTCATACTTTAACCATATGATATATATATATATATATATATATATATATATATATATATATATATATATATATATATATATATATATATAACATAACAGAGTTTGCCTGTGTATTAGTGTAAGTAAGAAATTATTGATTGCTGGGCTTGATTTATTGTGAATATATAAGATATATACAGTATATATATTTGATATTTGATATGCCAGAGCAATAAACAAACATTTTTTTTTAAATTAATTTATTTTTAGCCTGCTTGAAACCCAAATGGAACTTGAGGAGACAAAAACAAAGTCGGCAACCACTCTCCTAGCCACCGAGGAGGAGATACTGCAGCTGAAAGCAGAGTATGAACCACTGCACTGAATTAGTCATCTGAATACATACGGAAATTTTACATAACTGAATTAACCCCTGATTTTTTCATACTTACAGTTTAAGGACAGCTCAAGACAAACTGGATCTGAGGAAAATAGATTCAATTGAGGACTATGAACGACAAATCCGCCTGCTAAAGGATGAAATCTCAATTTTATCAGCAGAAAAAAGTGTGCTCCATGGAAGGTACTGTTTCAAAAGGAATCTATGAAGTGAGATCATCATTATCCGTCTTATGTTTTTCCTATTGTTTAAATGATTCTCTGCAAATTACATAAAAAATATATATCAAAATTGAGGAGCTGCTTTGTGTGATCTGCAGTTCCTTCGTGATCTGCTTATTCACGGAGAGGTTAGGATCAGTGTTCCTATCTGACACAATTAATAATCATATTTGTTGTACATTAATGGCTTTCATGATCAAAGGAACAAAAGGCTACAGCGTAAAAGAGACATTTAGACCATTGTATGTGTGGCAACTGTTTGGAGGTAGACCCTTTTCTGTGCCAGCAGCACTGTGTCCATGTGCACAAGGATCTACAAAGATATGGGTTGATAAATGTCAAGAAATAGTCCATGGTGCTTGCTGCTCAGAGGTTTATTACAATAATTCATAAAATAAGGAGTCTTGACACATTGCATACTAAGCATGCTTACTCATAAGGCCCTCATAAGTAAGTACAAATACTATAGATGTGATGTTGGAAAATAGATTTTCTAACAGGATGCAATTATAAACAAGTGGAAAATTATCTTCTAGTAGAATCCTTTTTCATCTCTGAATTTTACAATTTTACCATCATAAAAAAGTTTGTTAGATTACTATTATTAGTAAATTAGAGAAAGAATGAGTTCTGCCTATGGCCAGGCATAGTTACCAGCTGTGTGCTCACATCACATTCTGTAGAAAATATAGCAACATTTATTTGTCTTCAACTTTACATCTTTTTAATCTTTTCTTAGCCTGTCTGAGCATTTAACAGGCTAATTGAAAAAATAAAATAAAAATGTTTTTATTAAATGGCTAGATAGGACTTGAATGTTTCTGTGTGAGAGGTTCCTGTCTATATTTTTCTAATCAGAGTCTTCTGGCTAATAGTTTAGCCTATGATATGGTGGGATAGAACATCCCTGCCCATCTATTCAACAAATTCTATTAGTAAAAGGCAGTAGTTTCTATTCCTAACACATTATTGCAGTGGTGTCCAAACTTTTGACCTTCCCAGGCCACATTGGAAGAAGAGAAGTTGTCTTCGGCCACACATAAAATACACTAAAGCCAGGTACACACTATTAGTTATTTTTCATTCAACCCCGCAGGTTGAACAAAAATAAAACTGACAGCTCCGGTCGGAGACACTGTACTAACTATGTGAGGTTAGTCCAGCGATCTCCCCGGCTGAGCTGTTGTGTTCTGACAGGAGGACGGCCCCCCCGCCAAAACTCTCTGATCAGCACTCTTCACCGTTGGTTGAGGGCACTGATCCGGAGTTGGTCAGATGTTGGTTTTCCACCATGCATATCCGACAGAAGTCGGCCGACTGGCCAGCTTCTATCTGACATGCTGAAGTACACACTGACAGAATGTCGCCCAATTTTTTTTGAACCAGCAAGTTAAGGATAGCTGATAAGCAGAGAAAGTCAGAAAGATCACAAGTTAAAAGAGAAGTATGGGAATTCCCCCGCCCCCCCATAATCATACTTACCTAGGTGGATGCAGCATCCAACCAATGCTGCATCTGTCCCCCGGTGTCTCTGCACTGAGAACCGAGCCATCCAACACTGTCAGTCAACAGCTCTCCTCTCTGCTCCTCCACGCTCACTTAAGCGCAGAGCTGTGGAGGGGCAGGGAGAAGCCATCTTAGTGTCTCATCGGCTCGCTGAAAGGCTGGGACAGGTATCAGTACAGGTACCTGACAGGTCCAGACATCCAGATTCATGATGACACGGTGCCTGGACTGATGTGTGTGAAGTCAGCAGAGAGCGGACTTCAGACCGCTCTCTGCTGAAAATGTGTCACAGGAGTGCAAAACAAATTGTACTCCTGTGACCCTTAGGAGAAGCCCAGCTAAATAAGCTCAAGCTAGACTTCTCCTTTAATGATGACTGATATAGATTGTGAACCTATCTGAGAAATAAAACTTTTTTTTTTTGTAATTTAGAAGAGGGCAACATAAAACATATGCTTATTCAGAGCGGACACAGACACGGCCCACTCTCCTCTATGGGCAGTCCAATTTAAACAGACCGCCTGTCCATTTTCACCCAACTGTCATCTGATCCGATTCTCCAGACAGATGGGGGACGATTCCCTATCTGACTGTTTTTAGCAGACAGGATCAGATCGGATGTCAGCAGGTGGTAATGAACACATGTCCATTCACACCCGCTTTTCCATAGAGGAGACTGGATGGTCCGATCGGGTCCACCTGATCAGTCTGCTCGTGTGAAAAAGCCCTAAGGCGGGATTGTAAAGAGTGGGATATTTTTTATTTTGGAAGATAAAACGTATAAAAAGTCCAGTAAAGAGACACTGACAATTTTTCTTCGGCTGCATGTGTTCGCTAATTTTAAATTAATTTTAAAAAATTGTACAAAACATTTTTTTTTTTTTAACTAAGTTTACTTATTTGTGTTGGGCCACATTAATAGCTGTCTTGGGCCGCATGTGGCCCATGGGCCATAGTTTGAACACTCCTACATTATTGCTTAGCCTTCCTTTAATGCACATTTTATGTATCTACATTCTTATGATATGTATATAGGTCTGAAAATATTTCATTTAGTGATCATTTTAACATACACAACTTTTTTGTTTCTATTGTTCACAATTTAGGCTTTCTAGGAGTCGCTCTCCAAGCCCAATACGTCACTCCAGCAGATCAGCCAGCCCATTTGCCAGGAGTGAGTCTCCTACAGCAGCCCAGCTTACCAACTCTGCCCGTCACAGCCGACTAATATCCAGATTCAATGACATCTATGCCAATGATCGTCTAGATGCACAGACTCTGTTGAGACGTTACATAGATGACCTTGAGATGGTGCAGAGAATCATTTTTATTGCCACTGTGGTATGGAAAAATGTCTTTATACTTTTTGATAAATTCCACTACATGTTGTCTATAAACCAGGGCTATATGTTGTAAACTGTAACCTACAAGGTATTGAGTTGTAGGTGTCATTGGCTGTTTATGCACAGATAGGCCCTCTATGTGTAGAGGCTTCTAATAATCACTTCACATCAAAGTCACCCCTGAGATATTTAGGAACTAGTAGCGGGCATTGGAAGCCTTTCATAGTTGCGGTTTTGACACAGTAAAGATTGCATGTAAAGCCAAAATCATTGGCCAGGAATGGTCAGGACTGTCAGATTCCCTTTGCTGTATATGTCCAATTGGAGACCAAAATTATGAGTTTTAAAACAGAGCCCAAACCATGTGCACCACTGTGAATTCGGTTTTTCCTGACATTTTTAGACTCCAGTATTGGTTACAATGATTATTTTAAAACATCATAACATGACAGTTTAGAGCATATTTAATGGCTTCTGGTAGTTTCTGGTGTAGCATACAGGATAACCAATGGTACCTTTCTGTGTACAGAAATCAATTGGTAGTACTAAATATTTATTACAATTGCTGTTGTGAATGATGTGATATGATTCAAACAAAGCTGATATGCACTTTATCTCTCATGTGTTCTGTGTAGGAATCCTTCCATGCAGCCAAGATGGCATATAGACAATTTAAACTCCGTGTAAGGAAGTCCTTGTCTCCATCCCACATGGGACCCGAATCTTTGGAAGATGCTGTTACTGACTATATTGTCCGCAACCTGGATCTGTATGATGTTCAATCCAGTGTTAATGTAAGATGTAACCCTGCAATAATAAAAAGTAATAATATACACATAACGGCCCTGTGTTTCGTACAGTAGTGCTGGGCTTTATTGCTCTATTCTCTCCAACCTATAAGACTTTCTATAAAACAAATTGAGCTTATTTCAACAGTTTTTAGGCAAGGTTGCTAATCACTTTCTCTAATGTATAGATGAACACTATAAGATACTTTACTGATTTGTATAATACATAAAAAAATGTATATACAGAGCATCAAGAATGAAAAAAACTGTGTGAAAATTGTGCCCTGTATAATTCTGCTTATCTAAAAATGGTTAAGTGTAAATGCCTCATCCTTAATGACCTGATCAATGTTATCCTATATGATTTGGGCACAGTTAGCTTTCCAGAATTGTAAATTTGGTACTGTATAAACCAGGGGTGTCCAACCTTTAGAAGAGTGAGGGCCACTTAAGCAACTTGATAAACGGTCACGGGCCACAATTATCGGGCAGGACAAAGGTCACGGCTACTCTATAGGCCCTTCTGTTTTTTGTTTTTTTGTTTAGCGGATCGGATTGGAGGTAGAGAGGCATAAACGGACAAAAGTCTGTTGATATCTGCAGCTCTGTAGAAGTGTATGAAGAGTCTGACTGGTTCGGGTTGATCACGTGAAAAGGGCCTAAGACTGCTTTTACACTGATGCGCTGTGGTTTACTAACGCCGTGGGTGCAGCACAGTGCACCTGTGGCTTTTCTGCAGGTTAGTCGAACTTTGTCATAGATCCCGCCTGTAGTAAGAGCCGGCGCTCTACAGAAAGCATCGCCTAAGGGGTATTTGCTCCGCAGCTGCTTTCTTCCTCTACCGCTGGCGTTCACAGCACTAATACTGTGGGATAGTGGCTAGGCAACCGGCGATCTAGGCTTGCCAACCCGCCATCGCAAAGCAGGAGGTCAAGGAGGGCTCCGTGGGCCACATACCAGGGGCACTGGTTGGACACCCCTGGTATAAACAATGACCATGTATGTGATCGTTAATACTGATATGATAATGATTGTTTTTTTTTTTTTTTTTTTTTAGGATGTGATCAGTGCAATGAATGTCAATCCTAAAATCTCCTTCCCACCAGAAGTAGACTTCATTCTAATCAGCAGCTTCATCCGGGAGGTGTGCCGTGTGGCATTTGCAATGCAGACTATTGAAGCCCCATTGGACATTGCTTTTGCAGTTGATGGAGAACTCTTTAGTGAAACCAAGTAGGAGACACCTTGTCAATATCCTGTAGATTGTGGTCATGGAGGATAATACTGTATAACTACAGTCTACACAGCTAGACTACACAGCTTTCCCTGGGACCATAGATGACATAACACACTACATGCATACCCCACTTTTAAGTACACAATGGTGTTTATTTACTAAAGCTGGAAAGTGCAGCTTTCCCTGGGACTATATTTGACATAACACACTACAGGCATAACCCACATGTATCCTCCCTGGCGGTATGATTGTTTCAGATTTCAGGTGCTGAAAGCGGTACCAATATTTTGCATGGAAATGTGGCGTTTTATATTGTATACGTGTAATTCTTAGGAATAACTCACTTAAATCTGACAAAACAAGAGTCTAGTAGACATCCCAGGTATGATAAAGTTTGAAACACAAAATTTTAAATTATAATATAATAAATAACTATAAATAATTATTACAAATAATAACATAATTATAATAAAAATGATTCAATAATGTAATCAAATCAAAAACACTGAAATTTGCTCAGTTGCAGAATTGTCGCTGTCATTACTTTCAGTGTTTGATGATGAATTTCCCCACAAATCGATATCGCTCAATTCTGCAAGTGATTCTAACTTATTATCGCTGTTTTTTAGCTGCTCTAAAACCATTTTTGATGTAAAGGGACACTTTTTGGTTGCTATGGACAATCTACAGTTTCCAGGCAGAAAGAACAGTATTTATAATATAACAGTGCATGTAGGACACTGGGCAGACCACTAGGCACAAAGGGGGTGTGTATTTATTTCATACAGTACTGTAATCCTCAAGATTACAGTATACTGTATGTGTACTGTGTATTTACTTTTTTGAATTTGGCGCCGATCTCTGCCCCCGTGCGTCATAACGTCGAAGGGAACGAAGCTCGGCACTCGGCACTGTGTGAATCGAGCGAGGAGACACAGCGGGGAGGCATCGCAGGATCCAGGGACAAGGTAAGTAAACTCTGCCTGTGGATACTGCCATGCAATCCCGAGTCTCGCTCGGGGTTACCGCTATTGGTGCTGAAATCCCACCCAAGCCAGACTCAGAAATACCATTTAGGAGGTTAAGTACACAATGGGGTTTACGGTATTTACTAAAGCTGGAAAGTGCAAAATCAGGCTGCATAAAAACCAATTAGTTTCCAGGTTTTATTACCAAAGCCTAATTGAGCAAGCTGGATTTAGAAGCTCATTGGTGTCTATGCCGAAGTGAGCCTGATTTTGCGCTTTCCAGCTTTAGTAAATAAGCCCTCTTGTGTACTTAAAAGTGGGATATGCTTGTATTGTAAACGCACAGGAAAGTAAGGGTCTCTGTTACAGTAATAATGAGTACACAGAACCCCTAAGAAAAGTAAGGCCACGTACACACGATCAGACCGGTCCGATAAGACTGGTCCGATGGACCGTTTTCATCGGGCCACCACTGAAGTGGTATGATGTGCGTACACACCATCAGTCCAAAATTCAATCAGGTCAGAACGCGGTGACGTAGAACACAACGACGTGCTGAAAAAACGAAGTTCAATGCTTCCAAGCATGTGTCGACTTGATTCTGAGCATGCGCAGGTTTTTGGTCCAATGCTTTTGTGTACTAACCATCGTTTTGGTCCGACGGACAGGCGTTCATCGGACAGATTTTAAAGCAAGTTTTAAAACTTTGGTCCGAGGGACAACGGTCTGATGGGCCGTACACACGATCAATTTGGTCCGATAAAACTGGTCTTAAGGCCAGTTTCATCGGACCAGTCTGATCGTGTGTACGCGGCCTAACAGTCAAGATATGCTTTCCAAAAAAAATTTAATATTCCTCCTTAAGGAGTGCTTGTGTTTTTTTCATTGTTGGTCTGTGTGACGGAACTATTACTGGACCCTTTTTTGTTGTGCTGCTAAGCTAAGGAGGGCTATAAAGGAAGCTGTTTAGCAAGATCCTCCACTTGGTTAAGGCTAAAGGCCACATTTCTGATGCTGTAGAATTTAAAAAAAAAACTTTATATCTTGAATATGTTTTATGGTAGAACTATAAAAAATAAAATAAAAAAAATAATAAAGCAATGATGCCCACTGCTTTTGAAACTGCTAAGCTGAACAAGTTCTCAAAACATTAAGCTCATCAATAGATAAATCTTTTCAGTCACTGATTGCTGTTACATTAGGCATTTTTTATGGTTTTGTGCCATATTCTCTGGGATTCATGTTTGAGTTTTAAAGTAAAAATTATTATAATTTTTTTGTATAGATATCGTCGTACCTATGATTCTGAGTTTACTGCACCTCTAGTGTTTTACCATGTATGGCCAACTCTAATGGAAAATGATGCTCCTATAGTCAAGGGAGAGGCAGTGACCAAAAGAGGAGCCCTGGTAAGAAAACTATGATGGTTCAAGAAAATTGTATTTATTTATGTTAACATCACTTGTGTATAGTGTTTATTTGGCAAATAAATATTTAAAGAGAACCTGTCAATGAAAACATCAAAACAGCGCATTACCTGAAAAAGAAAGACTAAATATAGCTAAATTTGCTGTAACAATATGTCAGGAGAGTGATGCCCTAGGCATACAGTACACTACCCTTTTATAAATCTGCCCCTTAAACTAGAAAGCCCAAATGGTGACTATAGGGGAAATTACTTGATGCATCTCTGCTTCTTCAAACACCTCATCTTCCCCAGTTTATCTCTGTGATATCCCTTCATGATCACAATGTTATGTTGATAGCACTATGCAAAGAAATAAAGCCCAAATTGCCCACAATTCTTCCCCCTCCTCTCCTAGTTTTATCCTCACAAACATTTAGGAAGCAATTTAAAGAAATTCATGTATGTTATATTTAAATATCAAAGATTTAGTTTGATACATACATAACTGGTTTAATGGGTGTTTTGTAATATATCTTGTTATATACGCCTGATGTGTACAAAATTTGGTGAAGCTGTACATGGCAGCCAATCAGCTTCTAATTTCAGCTTGTTTAATTAGACTTTGATGAAAAAAAATGGAAGCTGATTGGTTTCTTTGGAGAGCTGCACCAGATTTTGCACCCTCCAGCTTTAGTAAATGAACCCCATTATGTCATAGGTTAGGCATCCTAATTTCAGATGTTTGTGTCATATTTTGCATGCAATTGCCTTTTAGTGGAGCCCACGCACGAGTAGAAGCAGAAGCTCCAGTCCCCTGCGCTCCCGATCAGTCAGTCCAGGACGAAGCTTGGTAAGTTTCTAAATTTTAAACAGAAATAATTTTGACTGATAAAATTGTCTAAATATACTACTTTCAAAAATGTTAACAATGTCAATGCATTATTCATCATCTTCAGGCATCCAGGAGCCGAAGCCCCTCACCCCGAAGAAGTGGAACCCCAAGTAAGTTGACCAACAATTAGACAGTGGCATTGGCTGGGTCAGGTACAGAAACATAGCACCAGATACAGGAAAACCCCAGCATAAACTCTGTTCTGCTTTGATTTCGTTCAAAATTTGAGGGGGCAAAAAGTATAACAAAAATTTCCAACAAAAAACAAAACAAAAAAAAACGTAGTTTACAGTTTAACAGTTTACAACATTTCAATTTTGGCTTTTGATCTCTTTTTATGTTTTAAACTGTTCACACCTTTTATGCTAGATCATTTATTAGGTGCATTTAATGAATTGCTTTACATAATGCTTTTTCTTGAAGTTATGGTTGTGGATAAAGGGTGGGCTGTACGCTTTACACTGTTGCCTTTTGCCTTGTTTTGTTATATGGTAGTCTACAATTTTTTTACGTGGTTTGATATTATAAACATATATTTACAATGCTTTAGTTAAAGTGGAACTAAAGGCACAAATACTTACCTTAGCTTTAACGGTCTGACTCTCACAAGGTCCATTGACAGCATCCTTCTTCTGGGTGCTAAAAGAGCAAATACTCCCCAAGGTAAGTATTAGGGACTTTTTAGGCAACAAGGGAAAAGGATGCAGACAAAAATTATGTAAATCCTACCATTTACATAATTTTTGTCTACATCCTATTCCCTTGTTGCCTAAAAAGTCCCTAATACTTACCTTGGGGGGTATTTGCTCTTTTCATACCTAAATTGGTATTGGCAACCTTTCGGGCCCCACTGGTGGATTTATATACAAAAATTCTTCTGGCAGCTTCAGCTGTTCTGATGGGCAGGTGTGGGGTGACGTCACTCCTGTGCATTCATGGGAGTGCAGTCATTCCGGCTCACTGCTAATGTGCCGGAATGAAAATTGACCAGCGCACGGACAGCTCAGTGTACATTCCGCAGAGGTTTGCTCATTGGCAGGTAAGTGTATTTTATTGCAGATGAGACATTGCATATGTCTTCTGCAATAAAAAGCTTGCCTGTTCGCAATTTTAAATTTATTTTTGCTTTAGTTTGTATAGGTAATCTGCCTGGACTTTTGTGATGAACTGCCTTCTGGAAATACTAGTATATGCAAATCAGGACACATTATGACATCACTGCCTATGTTCTTGTTCTGGATTGTGATTCAAAAAATAATTAAGCCAAAGACAGCCAGGCAACACTTTTTTTACAAAAAGGGCAGCAATGGCAGTCCAATATATTCCCTGTAACAAGTTTCCTGCAAGTATTGCAGGCAACTTTAGTTAAATTGTCTGCATCGCATCCCCCGGGGGCAGCTATTTCATTCCTTGCCCCAGGGAAAAAGTCACCTTAGTTTAGATTTGATGCTGAAGTATTATTCATGGAGGTATAATATATATTAAAAAGTCCAATAATATTTTTAGAATATAATGGATTTTTAAAATTAGCTTCATGGGACCAATAACACAGTGAATAAAAGGAATGAAATTAACACTCATACATGCATAGCTCCCAACTGTCCCTTATTTGGATGGACTGTCTGTTTTTCAGCACTAAAACTTTTATCTGATTTCTAAATAGCGGCATTTGTATATTCCAAAAGCCAATATAAAGGAATATTAGTGGTAAAAAAGCACTTGTGGGTTTAACCAATCTTGTTTTTTTGTACAATTCCCCTTTAAGGGGGCGTGGCAGGGGGTATGTATTATGCCTGCATACTTTTGCTGATAGGTGTCCCTCATTCCTATCTCAAAAAAGTTGGGAGGTATGTACATGGCAACCATATTGTGGGACTTTCTGCCCATTTTTTTTGTCACACATTGAATCCGAGTTAGACATTGGTTGTTACCTATTAATGCTATTGATCATGTAATTTACAAACCATGATGGTCCTCCATACCTGACTGCTATAAATGTTTCTCCATTAGGATTCTAATTAAAAGAACCTGTCTATCAGGATTCAGACAACATCAGTGGTGCTTCATGTTTTATCCAGAGACCTCAGATCTTCATTGTCATAATGTGAATGGATAACTATTGACATTTGTATGTAGTGTGTTTTACAGTTTGTGTATTTTTTTTTATTTTTTCACTATAAACTAATGCACATTGTATTGATTTTTTTTTTTTATATGAAAATCAATAATGTCAGTTCATATGTCCTAAACTGTGTGCAATATCCGCAGGGAGAGGTTGCACTAATTGTTGCCCTAAACAATTATTGCAAGGCTTCAATATTACTTGACATAGTAAACTGACAATGCAAATAAATTGCCTTATTTTTATGATTACCGAATTGTGAATGCAATAGGATTTACATATTACTTAAAATAAAGATTATTTTTACCTACTGTAACAATGCATAAATGATGATATGTCCTTTTTACGTACTTAGTCTCTTTACTTATTTACTTAGCTATATAATATCTATGTATAATAGTTTGATGTTAGGGTCCCAATTGTCCCTTTGCAATTGCAGTGGGAACTTGTGGCTCATGGACTTAATGTTTTTAATTAAGATATGTAAAAAACATCACACAATGCCTGACCTTACAAAAATGAAAAAAGAGTGCCTGTAAGGCCACGTACACACGATCAAATCTATCTGCTGGAAACGGTCGGCCCGACCGTCCCAGCAGACAGATTCGATCGTGTGTACGGGCAAGCAGACGGATTTGGCCAGCCGACAGATTTGAAAGCATGCTTTCAAATCTGTCGGCTGGGAACCCGTCCGCCTGACATGTCTGCTGGTTAGTACGCTAACCAGCAGACATGTCTTCTCGCACACGCGTCAAATGGATTCGACGCATGCGCGGAAGTGATTTACTTCCTGGTGCGGTGACGTGGCGGCGTCAACATCACCGCCACGTCATCGCGCCGTCTGCCCCCAGCAGACTGATTTGTTAATTTGAACAAATCTGTCTGCTCGTGTGTATGGGGCCTTAGTGGTTTTGGTTGTAAATACTTTCTCCTGCCGAGATGTCCTGCAGTGGTAGGGGCTCACACTGGTCCTCAGCCCGGTCTTCAACTCGTGAACAATCTGGTAGCTTGGCCTTATTCAGTGCTTTGAAAAAAGTATTCATACCACGGCACTTGAAATAGTTTTGGCATGTTGCAAACAAAAATGTAAATGTATTCTATTGGGATTTTATGTGACACATAATTGTGAAGTGGAAGTAAAATAATAAATGGTTTTAAATATCTGAAAAGTGTGGCATGCAGTTATATTCAGTCCCCTGAGTCAATACTTTGTAGAACCACCTTTCGCTGCAATTACAGCTGCAAATCTTTTTGGGGATGTCTCTACCAGCTTTGCACATCTAGAGAGTGAATTTTTTTCCCATTCTTCTTTGCAAAATAGCTCAAGCTCTGTCAGATTGGATGGAGAGCATCTGCGAACAGCAATTTTCAAGTCTTGCCACAGATTCTCAATCGGATTTAGGTCTGGATTTTGACTGGGCCATTCTAACACGTGAATATGTTTTGATCTAAAACTTTCCATTGTAGCTATGGCTGTATGTTTAGGGTTGTTGTCCTGCTGGAAGGTGAATCTCTGCCCCAGTCTTAAGTCTTCTGCAGACAGAGGTTTTTTTCTAAGATTGCCCCGTGGCTCAATCCATCTTCCTATCAACTCTAACCAGCTTCCCTGTCCCTGCTGAAGAAAAGCATCCCCACAACACGATGCTGCCACCACCATGTTTCAAAAATGGGGATGGTGTGTTCAGGGTGATGTCCAGTGTTAGTTTTCCGCCACACATAGTGCTCTGCTTTTAGGTCAAAAAGTAATGCCGCATACACACAATCGGCTTGTCTGATGAAAACGGTCTGATGGAACGTTTTCATCAGACCAAACTGATTGTGTGTGGGCCCCATCGGTTATTTATCCATCGGTTAAAAAAATTGGAACTTATTTTAAAATTATCTGATGGATACCTAACCGATAGAAAAAAAACGATCGTCTGTAGGCACGTCCATCGGTTTAAAATCCATGCATGCTTGGAAGCATTGAACGTCAATTATCTCAGCACGTTGTTGTGTTTTACATCACCGCGTTCTGACACGATCGTTTTTTTAACTGATGGTGTGTAGGCACGACTGATCATCAGTCAGATTTATCAGATAACTGATGGAAAAATCCATCAGACCGTTTTCATCGGATTGACCGATCGTGTGTACAGGGCATAACATTTTGGTCTCATCTGACCAGAGAACCTTCTTCCACATGTTTGCTGTGTCCCCCACATGGCTTCTCGTAAACTGCAAACTGGACTTCTTACAGCTTTCTTTCAACAATGGCTTTCTTCTTGCCACACTTCCATAAATGCCATGACTACTAGTTGTACTAGTCTCCCACCTGAGCCGTGGATCTCTGCATCTTCACCAGAAGCACCATGGGCCTCTTGGCTGCTTCTCTGAATAATGCTCTCCTTGCCCAGCCTGTTAGTTTAGGTGGACTGCCATGTCTTGGTAGGTTTGCAGTTGTGCCATACTCTTTCTATTCCTTTTCAGATGATGGATTGAACAGAGCTCTGTGACATGTCCAAAGCTTGGGATTTTTTTCTAACCTAACCATGCTTTAAACTTCTCCACAACGTGATCCCTGACCTGTCTGGTGTGTTCCTTGGCCTTAATGATGCTGTTTGTTCACTAAGGTTCTCTAACAAACCTCTGAGGGCTTCACATAACAGCTGTATTTATACTGAGATTAAATTACACACAGGTGGACTCTATTTATTAATTTAAGTGATTTCTAAAGGCAATTGTTTTGACTAGATTTTAGTTAGGGGTAGCATAGTAAAGGGGGCTGAATACAAAAGCACACCACACTTTTCAGATATTTATTTGTAAAAAAAAATTGAAAACCATTTATAATTTTACTTCCACTTCATAAATATGTGCCACTTTGTGTTGGTCTATCACATAACTTCCCAATAAAATACATTTACGTTTTTGGTTGTAACGTAACTTGGAAAATTTCAAGGGGTCTGAATACTTTTTCAAGGCACTGTAAATATCAACCTCTGGGTCTCCACTATGTGTTCTAGCCCATCTACCTGTGTCAGTAGTGGTGAGACTGTGAGGCTGGATTCTCACCAGTATTTTGCACTGTTGTGTGTTTACAGTATATATATTTGTATTATTTATTTAAGGGTATGCAACATAACAGTAGTATGACAATACAACACATTCCCAATGAAGATTATCAGCATTGACATGATGGAAATTAAAATAACAGAGATTAATAGTCGCATACCATTATGGTAACAGATCGTGAGTAACAACTCAGGGTCATAGTTAACTTTAGGAAAAAACATTACCATGTGGTGAAAAATATGTGCAGGAACACACTTACATGTACATACTAAGAGGATCCGGTCACCAACAGGCACATATCTATTGTAAGGTAAGGTGCGCATTATGTAAAAAAAAATTTTTTAACACCAACATAGTCCAACTAAAAATAAATATTTTTGTGTTTAAAATACTGTGACATTTACCTATACAAGCTATTTAAAATAAGAATAAGGAGTGATCACCAAAAACTGTCATTCTACCAATATGCCACTAGATGACACCAGTGTAGAAAAGATGAAAGGCACCAAGAAGAGCGAAAGAAAGAAAATAATACAATTTTGACAAATTAAAACCAAGATATTCAGTAGCAAAGTAAAATTAACATTAACAATAGTACAATTTATAATGATCAAATAGTTTTCAGTTGATTGTAAAGATTTACTACTATTGTAAAATTATTGGGATCAAGATAATTACATGTAGAATCCTGTTACCCAAAGGCTTTATTGCTATACAGTTAGGGTTGCCACCTCATCCCTTTAAAACCGAACACATATGAATTCCACAGGTTCTATGGCTAATTTAATGCAGATAAGTCAGCCATGTGAGTTTAATTATCACCTTAATCAGTCACAGAACCTGTGTAATTAATATGTGTTCGGTTTTAAAGGGATGAGGTGGCAACCCTATATACAGTATGGCATATTACTAAGTGCCATAGGTTCCATGGTGCTATTTACCACATTTCTGAGGGCTGTAGTGCCATACACAATGGTGTAGATCTACTAAAACTGGTGCATTCAGAATCCAGTGCAGCTGTGCATGGTAGCCAATCAGCTTCTAAGTCTAGCTTATTCAATTAAGCTTTTACTATAAGCCCAAGTTTACACTGGATACGATTTGGTTCGATTTGAGATGCGATTTCACATGTGAAATCGCATCTCTAATCGGCGGTATTTGCCAGCAATTGTCAGCAATGACACCTTCCTAATCGTTGCGATGCCCCATCTGCGGCGCTGCACCGATTTCAAAAAGTAGTTTCTGTACCACTTTTTGCGATTTCGGGCCGCGATTTACATTGACATCTGTGCAGAAACCTGCACAAATGTCTCTTAAATGGTTCACAAATAAAAAAATATTAAAAGCCAGCAGCAACAAAATCGCTGGACTTTTAATATTAGCCACCTGCCTGGGAGTCCAGCGCCGTCCGCAGCAGAGGATGAGCGATCGTGCGCTCCCCCCTCCAGTGAGGGAACCAGGAAGTGAAGCGCTCGGCTTCACTCCCGCCCTAGCCCGCGAGTGCGCTGCGCCCGCGATTGGCTCCACCTGGGCTGTTCCCAAACAACGGGCGGGAGACGGGATGGAAGCTTTTTTTTTGCCCGTGATTGGGCCGGAAGTTACTGTCTATGCACCCCCCTCCCCCCTGAAAGGTGTCAATTGTGACTGTTCAGATCACCAGGGTGGATCCGCTTTATCGCGGCCAAAATGGGACTGCCACGGGAGTGAAGCTCGAGTTTCACTCCCGCAGCCCAGTTTGGGCTAGGAAGCTATTGGTTAATGTAGAGCTACACCAGATACCCAATACTACCAAACTCCCGCGTTAACCAAAGCCCTGTTGCTATACACCATTTTACTAAGCTTCAAAGGTTACGGGGTGTTTTATACCACATAATTGTTGTGGTGCCATACTGTGATGCACAATGTCTTTTGTTACCCGAAGCATTATTGCCATATGCCATATTTCGAAGTGCATATTACTGACGTGCCACAGTGCCATACTGCCACAGTGCTTTGTTGCCATATGCCATTTTACTGAAATGAGTTGCTTCACAAGGCTATGTAATGTAATGTAATACATTATGTGGTGCCATGGTACATCATGTTATTTTTCCATGGACCTCAGTGATGTGCCTTTTACTGAGGAGTGTGTTCCGTCTGACCACTCTACCATACAGGCCTGATTATTGGAGTGCTGCAGAGATGGTTGTTCTTGGAAGGTTCTCCTCTCTCCACAGAGAAATTCTGGAGCTCTGTCAGAGTGACCATGGGGTTCTTGATCACCTCCCTTACTAAGGCCCTTCTCCCCCAATCACGCAGTTTGGCCGGGTGATCTGCTTTAGGAAGAGTCCTGGTGGTTCCAAACTTCTTCTATTTATGGATGATGGAGGCCACTGTGCTCATTGGGACCTTTATTGCTGCAGAATTATTTCTGTACCCTTCCCCAGATCTGTGCCTCGATACAATCCTATCTTGGAGATCTACAGACAATTCCTTGGACTTCATGGCTTGGTTTGTGCTCTGACATGCACTGTGAACCGTGGGACCTTATATAGACAGGTGTGTTCCTTTCCAAATCATGTCCAATCAACTGAATTTACCACGGGTGGACTCCAATCAAGTTGTACAAACACCTCAAAGATGATTAATGGAAACAGGATGCACCTGGGCTCAATTTTAGGTGTCATTGCAAAAACTGTGAACACTAATGCCGCGTACACACGATCACTTTTTGTGATAAAAAAAAAAACAATGTTTTTCCAACTTCATCATAAAAAACGATGTTGCCCACACACCATCATTTAAAAAAAATTATGAACAAAGTGTGGTGACGTACAACACGTACGACGGCACTCTGTTCCATTCAAGCTCCCGTCTCACAACTTGCGCGGGTTTAAAACGTCGTTTTTGCCTCACAACACAAAAAATGCCATTTTGAAAAACGACATAAAAAATTGAATCATGTTCGAATTTTTTTTGGTCGTTTTTCAGAAGACAAAAAAAAAAGATGTGAAGCCCACACACGATCATTTTAAATGTCGTTTTTAAAAACGTTGTTTTATTTCATCACAAAAAACGTGTGTACGCGGCATTACAGTATATACATGTCATTTTTTATTTTTTTTATTAAATTTGCAAATATTTCAAACAAACTTCTTTCACGTTGTTATTATGGGGTATTGTTTGTAGAATTTTAAGGGAAAATAACAAATGTAATCCATTTTGGAATAATGCTGTAACATACAGAAACAAAATGTGGAAATAAGTGAAGCACTGTGAGTACTTTCCGGGTGCACTGTACACTGGCTGATATAAGCTATATCAGGAATTTGCAAAACATACAATTGTTTTCACAATTTTGAACTTTAAATATACCTTAGAAGGGTGAGCCGTGGCAAAATCATTCAAACAATTAAATCTTTCAGCTTATGGAGTTTAAAAACCCAAGTTCAACAAAATTGTTTGCACAAAGCACAGTCAGCCAGTTCTTTCAAACATTATGTTTAAAGTTTTTGAACTATAAAAGGGGCATGAGAAGATGGAATTTATAAAATGTATGCTGCATAACCCAGCAAACAGGAGCAAACTCCATGTGCCATGACATAGCTTTTTGTGCAATAAGCACTATTAAAGTGGAAGTAAACTTAAATGTAGAGTATATTATTTCCTATCATCTGTGCCCAGTCTTGCCTCAAAGAGTTAATCCAGCTCTGAGCAATCCTCTTTTCTTTTTTAAGTGAGATAAATGGACAAACAGGAGAAAACCTTTGTCCATTCTTCCCTCTTGCTGTGAGTGACAGGTTATTTACATATCTCATGCACTAGCCTGAGACAGGCATTATTTTTTAATTCCCACCCCCACACCTTTTCTGAAGTCATGTGGTTACTTTTCTGGATTTTGACTGGATGTTAGTGATCATAGCAGAATTTAGTGTAAGGAATACATAGGAGAAAATTCATGTTGACAAGGGGAGTGTAGAGTGGGTGGAGTCTACTGACATCACGACTCCATCCACCGAGCTCCAGACAACAGGCCCTCCCACAGAATCTGCTGTTTTTCGGAGAGGAGATATTTGACAGGTAAGGATACATGCAGGAGGCATCTATATCCTTATATATCCTTATACTGTAGATCAGCACTATAGCAGTAGTTTAGAAAGGATGAGAGTGGGTTTACATCCACTTTAAGCTGGCCACACAAGTTACAGTAAAATCTTATTTTTGGATAGCATGTCCTCTGCTGGGAGCTGTGGGTACTACCTACAACATACAGTTGGGTAGAGGTTGTCACTCTGCAGAAGAGGATACTATCTACCACAAAGTGGCACCTGGAGCTCAATACAAAGTAGCTTTAAGCTTTCCACATGCATTTACAGTATGATCCTTTTTAAGTTTACAGTTAGATGGGTTCATTTTTCAAGCTTTCAAAGTTATATCTGCAGAACAGTGTGCAATGTCAGATGAAGAACATCAGATTCGAATTGCTGTCTTCAATGTTGGTAGAAGATGATCACCAAAGCCCTGCTATACTTAAAGTGGATGTAAACCCAATTCATGAAATTTGAGCTGGGCACATATATCTGCAGTATTTTGTTATCTCTCTTCAATGAGTCCCACAGCTCTCTCCTGACCCGTTCCTCTGTTACCAGCCTGATAACTCCTGACAAATTCTCGGGCACATCAGATAAAAGCAGGCTGAAATTTCTGTCAGGGGAGGTTGCTATAAATAGATTAGCAGGCAGCTGGCCCTGTTATAAAACACCTCTGAGAGTCTCTGCCTATGAGGAGAGGGGGTGTGTGCCTTTCCGCCAATCAGCAATTTTAGCTATCATGGCTGTATGCCCAGACATCACACTCTGTGTTAAACAGGAAGAGAAAATTTCCTAACAGGATCTGAACTTTCTAAATGTGAAGACAGCAGATATACATGTAAAACCTATGTAGGGAGATTTGGTTCATCTCTGTGTATCATCTGAGGCTGTTCACTTCACTGGGTTTATGGAGGGTTTACATCCACTTTAAAGAGGAACTGCAGTCTGCTCACATAATTTGTAAAAAAACGTCTTTGCCATTCTAAAGCTGCCCTTCAACCACTTTGCATAATATTTTATTTATATTGTGATTCTGTACTTGCCAAATATGCTACAAAAATCTCCCTCCACTCAGTCTGGCTGCATCCATTTTAACTGTGGACAGCTGAAGCTGCTGCCTGTTTACTTCCTGGATTTACACAGACACTCAGAGGCACACCTCCAGTTCTGTAGCTCTCATTGGCCCTCTTATGCTCTTCCTGGCAAACTCTCACGAGAATGAGAGAGAGAGAGAGAGAGAGAGAGAGAGAGCGCTGTGCATGATGTCATAAGCCTAGGCTTTTTACCAGACAGAAAGAGGAAGTGGGCTATATAAGGTATTTACTAGCAGAAAAATTATGTTTTACTACCAAAGTTAAAACAACAAGGGCAGAAGATTTAATAGATGGAAAGATGAAAAAATGACTGAATTCCACTTTAAGAATTGTGGATATTTCAGTCTGCATTACTAATAATGCACCCTTACCAACCAGTTCAAACATTTGCAGCAGACTGCCGAGAAGGTGACACTACTGTACATCACAGTAATGCCTGGATTCAGTATTACAACTGCTGCTACCTCTTTCAAGCCACTAATCACAGATTTAAAAAGTTAAAATCAAACATGTATGTTGGGGACTATCCAAGTTGGGGGCGTATTAAGACGATTTAGCTCTTTAAAGTGAAATGCGTCAGTCGAAAAACCCAACCAGCTTTTGCATGGATTCTTTACAGTGGAGTTGTATCTTGGATTGTGGCTTCTATTATTCTTTTTATGTCAAGTTTAATATCACAGTGGGTTTTATTTAGGCAGAAAACTATAAGCTTTAAAGTGGTTGTAAAGTCTCCAGTGACGCACATGAGCCCAACTGCTCCAGCTGCTGTCTCTGTCCTCATTGGATAGATTGATAATAGCAGGAGCCATTGGCTTCCACTTCTGTCAATCAAATCCAGTGACACGAGAGCAGGGGGCGGGACCAAGTCCTGCTGTCTGTGTCAATGGACCCAGCAGCGGGACTCTGGAGCGTGCCCGCATGGGGGCCCCCATGGAAAGCGGCTCTCTGTGGGGGCACTCGATGAAGAAGACGAGCCAGGAGCACTAATAAGACACCCCAGAAGCGAAGGATCGGGGTGGCTCTGTGCAAAACCCCATGCAAGAGCAGGTAAGTATAACATGTTTGTTATTTCTATAATTAAAAACAAAAGTGAATCTTTACAAGCACTTTAACGGCCAACCATTGAACAGCAGCATTGTCAATAAGGGGAGAAGGAAGGTAGTGTTAAATGCAATAGCAGATTTAGATGGAGCTGACTAGCAAATTAAAGAAGAACCCCAGATAACCCATTTTTCCTTTTGGTATAAATGTTTTATATATTGTCAATGAAAAAAATTACCCTTGTGGACACCCCTGTCAATCTTAAATGGTTTGTCTAAACCCTCTTACTGCCACTTTTGCTGGATAGCTTGGTCTGATGAAGGAAGATGAAAACTAACTGACTTACTGGCTGGATCACCAGGTGAAAAAGAAGAAAAAAAAGGCTAAAAAAGAAAACAAATCCAACCACCACATCTAAGAATTGGTAAACTGCAATATACATTTTTGCTTTTGGATTTAGATACACTTTCAAGTGGAGGTCCAACATAAAAAAATAAAAAAATTAAAGGCAGGAGCTACAAACACTGTAGCTGCTGACTTTTAATAAGGATACTTACCTGTCCAAGGTGCCCGCGATGTCGGCAGCAGAAGCCGAGCAATCGCTTGGCCCGCCGCCATTCTTGGTGAGGCAATCAGGAAGTGAAGCATTGCGGCTTCACTTCCTGGTTCCCTACTGCACATGCGTGAGTTGTGCGGCTCTATAGCCCCGTACACACGACAGGGAACCTCGACGGGCGGAACACATCGTTCCGCCCGTTGAGGTTCTCTGCCGGCCGTCAGAATCTGCGACCCGCCCGTCGGGAATGGCAACCAGCCATTCATCCCGATGGGCCGTCGAGCAAATAGAGAACCTATTCTCTATTTGCTCGACGGGTTTCCCGACGGGCGGGGCGAGCAGAGAGCGTACACACGGCCGAGGTTCTCGCTGGAATGCAGCTCCCAGCGAGGTTCTCGCTGGTTTCTGGCGAGAACCTCGGCCGTGTGTACGGGGCCTTTGTGAATGGGCGGATGTCTCCTGGGACACACACAAGGTCCCAGAAGACACTGCTCCCCATTTCCCAGGAAGCAGCTCGAGGAGGAGAAGAAAGAAGACCACCGTAGACGAGGAAGTGGCAGATTATGGACGATCTGCCTAATAACAGCTACTTCTGGTAAGTATAAAAAATATATATATTTATTTTTTCAAATTTTTTGTAGCCTTTTTGGGTATTTTTTTTTTTTTTTTTAAGGTGGACCTCCGCTTTAAAGCAGAGTTCCAGCCTGTAAAAAAAAAAAAAAAAAAGTCAGCATCTACAAATACAGTGGCTGCTTTTAGTATAAGGACACTTACCAGTCTAGTGATCCCGCAATGTCAGTACCCCAAGCCGATTCATCCATTAGCTTTGGGTGCAGGCACCAGTATTGCAAGTAAGTGAAACCGTCAGGGAAATGAACGGTGAAGCCTCCAGACTTCATAGCCGGTCCCCTACTGCGCATGCGTGAGCCACGCTGCACTTTCGGAATGGTCTTGTTATCTTCTGGGACACGCACAGGTATCGGGGGAAGGAGGAGGGGCCGGCCATAACGTAGATCACTGTGCGGCCATCTTACCAGAAAATGGGAGCGGGTACCTGTCAAAACCAGGTTCCTGCTCCCCCTCCCCCAAAAAACTGCCAAATGTGGTAGTGGAGGGTGCGAACAAGTTTACCCCCCCCACCCCAAAAAAAGTGTTGGTGTTAACTAATACCCTCACTTAAAATGGTAGAGAAGATCCCCTTAACATTGCTCTTACTCCCACCACCAGGGACTGTCCCTTTCAAGTGGAATTTCAGCTTACACCTAACTAGCCTTTTATTTTCTAAATAGGCTCCTTTAAGGTAGTGCATTGTTGGTTCACTAACCTTTTCCTTTGATTTCCCTTCTAAATGTTTTTTTTTCTTTGTCTGAATTTCTCACTCCCTGTTTCTCCTCAATAAGCTGTGCTGGCTGACTAACCCCCAGCCAGAATGGCTTGGATGATGGGGGCAAGCTTATTGAGGAGAAACAGGAAGTGAGAAATTTATACAAAGAAAAAAAAACATTTAGAAGGGAAATCGAAGAAAAAGGTAAGTGAATCAACAATGCACTAGCTTAAAGGAACCTATTTAGAAAATAAAAAACAAACCTTTGCAACCCCTTTAAAACTGTCCCCTCTCCCCTCCTAACATCTATGCTAACTAATCTGTGTAAGAAAGGTGTATATAATTATTACATCAAATAGTGGGTGTGGTTAGATTTCACAAACAGTAGAGCCACGTACACATGATCGGTTCATCCGATGAGAACGGTCCGACGGACCGTTTTCATCGGTTCACCGATGAAGCTGACTGATGGACTGATGTGCCTATACACCATCGGTTCATGAACCGATCGTGTCAGAATGCGGTGACATAAAACACAACGATGTGCTGAAAAAAATGAAGTTCAATGCTTCCAAGCATGCTTCGACTTAATTCTGAGCATGCGTGGATTTTTAACCGATGCTCGTGCGTACTAACGATCGGTTTTGACCTATCGGTTAGCCGTCCATTCGTTCGATTTTAAAGCAAGCCATCTGTTTTTGGACCGAAGGATAACGGACCTATGGGGCCTACACACGATCGGTTTGGACCAATGAAAACGAACCTCAGTCCGTTTTCATTGGTTTGAACCGATCGTGTACACGACCCTTAGGAGGGTCTTAAAGGGGCATTGAATACCATTATTGCATTACATACAGAGTGCAGAGTTCAGGAGGGTTGCACACAGAGTGCAGGGCTGTCACTTGTAAACACAGAAACCAGACTTCTGTGTTTACAAGTGATTGTGGTGAGCAGGCACCAAGGGGTCTGAGCCAAAGGTGGTCAAACTGAGTTCCACCAAGTTCCACCTGAAAAAAATCCCTTCTTCTAGCCCAATCACTTGATCGTCCCCATGTCAGCCAGGCCCAGCTGCAGAGAAGAGGAGAGAGCACTACAGATGGAAGAGTTCCCTTTTAAAGTACCATCTTCCTCTTTTACCAGTTTCTGTTTTTTTATGGTCAGTTTATCATATACATGTATATATTTCTGGCTCAAAAAGTAGCTCTAAATTTTAGTTCAAACACAGTACCATATAAACGGATGGATTTTTATATTTTTTATTTATGGGTAATGTAGATATTATATACTTTAGACATATATTTCTTCTATATTGTGTTCCAAGATCAAAAGATTATGTTCATTTTCTTCTAGCTGGACATGGCCAGGGGTTTAGCGGATGACAAATTTTGTTTCTTGCAATATCATGTAACCAGTGATGTGCAGAATACATCCTAAATTTATAGGCTGTTAGCTCGATATGTAGTTTAGGCAAAAGCCTGCAAGCAATGAGAGACCAAAACCACACACAATCCTTGGATAAGATTTCATAACTAGCAGAGCTGGCTCAACTTAAAACAATGTCAGCCAAACATTTGAAGGTCATGGTCCATCAATTAGTACTTCAAGTGAAGAATGGGCTTACAATGTGGATTTTGTAACAAAACAGCGATAGGAGTTTTTTCCTGTCTGCGCTGTAATTTTTGTCATAATCTACCACATTGTGCATGTGGGAAATGCATTAAAATGTATATATGTGGAATATATCTTTAGATACAATGGTGCCTGTATTTTATTTCCTAGCCAGTGCATTACCCAATCATCTTACAGCTTCTTATCATACAGCGTAGCAAAGAGGAATCCAAGTTTTTCCAGATGGTACACATGTGTCAGCGCTGCCTCAAATTTCTTTAGTTAAATTGCTATGAGGCCCTAAGAGGAGAGCACTAAATATAGAAAGGTACATTGGATGATTGTCTTCTAATCCTTCTGATTTCATCCAGGCTAATTGAAAATTAGGATGCTCATGGGTAACCTCAGCTTGCAAGAAAGAGAGCCACGGACCAAGGCAAGCATAGGGGAGGGTCGAAATGAGAGGGCAGGACTGGCCTCAGGATTGGCCGGTTCTGCGGCCGGGGGCGGGCTTACTGTTGCCTCGGCGGGGGCCCTGGGGAGTCTCGGGCGGGAGGAAGTGACGATTCGTCACTCCTCCATTTTGGCACTAGGAAGAAGCTTCCCACCCACCCTCCCTGTTTTTTTCCCTTAGGTCCCCTGGCGGGCGGATTTTTTGGGTCTATGGAAGACTAGAACAGGATTGAAGTCGGGGTAGAAAAGTTTGTACCCATACATGGTATGGGAGTTATGGGGTACCTTCCGGTTGACGTGGGTTAATCAGGAAGGAGTTAAAGTTGGAAGGTCACTGAGGACGGCCATTCTGCCTCCGAGTCGGTGCTATGTGACTGAGGCCTAGGTAATAATTTGTCCCAGTGTCCAAGTTTGAAGGGTGGTCTTTGACCCCCAAGTGTTAAAATTGTATATGGTTATTTAAAAAGTTATACATACCTTTATTTATGTTAAATTTTATATGTTTAAATAAACAAGGCCGGAAGGCCAATTTTTCTATACAACATAGTTTGTATCATCTTTGGTAGTTGTGGGGGTAAGGGTGGTTTTTGTCAAGGGATATTTGTGGTAGACAGGTCTCCAGGATCAGTCCTTAGCATGTCAGGATGACTTCCAACCAAATTCAAAGACTGTTCTTAAGGTATAACTAAAGGCAAAACTTTTTTTCATCTTGGACATATTAGGGCAGGTTTATAATCAATGTCTGGGTTGTCTGGAACAAATTGGTTCAATAATTCAGTATTCAAAAATTGTGAAATAAATAATTATTAAACACCTATTTAAAATCATAAACATGTCATGTGAAAGTTCATATATAGTCCAAATAGGTTGCCCAGGAAGTGTTCCTCTGCAATGGTTTCAGACTATTATCTGGTGGTCGCTAATTAGTGGTATCCCATCACCGGTAAAAATGGACACTCACCAGATGTCGTGGTAACCCAGGCCTGTGGTTCATTAATCAGGATAACCAATCCTATATTGTTGTTCCTCCTGCTGCCAGGTATGTTGGATGGGGTAATGTGTTACCATGTAACAATATCACTATTATAGTTTGTTATACCCAGAATGTATAAGTTGGTAAGGACTTTTAGAGTATTCTTGTTTTACATAATAAATTGGATTTTTTTAAAACATAAAAATACTCCACCATATAACAATGGCAGCAGGAGGAACAACAATAGGAGGTTATCCTGAATAACCACAGGCCTGGGTTACCACGACACAGGGGAGCCACTAATTAGCAACCAGATTTCACTCAGAGAAACACTTCCTGGGCATATTTGGACTATATATGAACTTATACACTATGATTTTAAATAGGTGTTTAATAATTATTTATTTCTGAATACTGTATTGAACTTTGGAGTTTGATAAGAATACTTAAAGTTTTTTTCCTTTTAACAATATCACTATTATAGTATACTGTATAAGTAAGGAAGAGTATTCAAAAAAATACACCATATAACAATTAGAGGTGAATAATAGTAACCAGGGGAGCGTCTTTTCTAAATTGCACTCCTTTTAGCACACCCGTCTTTTCTATAACACCCATAAGTTTAATTTATTTATTTTATTTATTTCACTTGCGCCAACCACATTCACATAAGATAAATGATAATTGCCTGGCCTCAGAAAAAACGCAATTAGCAATTAACATCCCAAGTTTATCAAGACATTTTGCAGGAGAACTTAAAGGGGTTGTAAAGGTAAATGTTTTTTCACCTTAATGCATCCTATGCATTAAGGTGAAAAAACATCCGATTGTTCCGGCCTCCCCCGAACCCCCGTTTTACTTCCCCTCGAAAGTCCCGCGCGTGTCCGTCTGATCCTTCTCGGTTCCCAGCCTGGCCATTTATTGGTTAGGCCGGACGGATTGATAGCAGCGCAGCCATTGGCTGGCGCTGCTGTCAATCACAGTGGATGACATGGCGCGCCGGGGGCGGGGCCGAGTGATACAGTCGGTGGCTATGGCTGCCGCTGTATCACGGGAGCGCGCTCGCAAAAGCTTTCCACCCTGTGAGCTTGCTCGCATGAAGGTGGAATGCTTTTGCCAGGAGGAGCTGAGACAGCCGCCGAGGGACCCCAGAAGACAGGATTCGGGGACACTCTGTGCAAAACGAGCTGCACAGTGGAGGTAAGTATGACATGTTTGTTATTTAAAAAAAACAAAAATCCTGACTTTAGTGTCCCTTTAAGGCCATCTGTCCACCAGCTGAAGCTCAACAGAAGATGGGTGTTGCAACAGGACAAAGACGCAAAGCATAGAAGTAAATCAACAACAGAAAGGCTTAAACAGAAGAAAATACACCTTCTGGAGTGGCCCAGTCAGAGTCCTGACCTCAACCCGATTGAGATGCTGTGGCATGACCTCAAGAAAGCGATTCACACCACACATCCTAAGAATATTGCTGAACTGAAACAGTTCTGTAAAGAGTAATGGTGAAGAATTACTCCTGATCGTTGTGCACGTCTGATCTGCAACGTTTGGTTAAAGTTATTGCTGCCAAAGGAGGTTCAACCAGTTATTAAAGGGGTTGTAAAGGCTCATCTTTTATTTTCTAAATTGGTTCCTTTAAGCTACTGTAGTGCATTGTTGTTTCACTTACCTTTTCTTTCGATTTCCCTTCTAAATGTTTTTTTTCTTTGTTTGAATTTATCACTTCCTGTTTCCCCTCAGTAAACTTTCCACCATCATCCGAGAGGTGGAAAGTCATTTAGAACAGCTTACTAAGGAGGAACAGGAAGTGAGAAATTCAGACAAAGAAAACAAAGAAAACATTTTTAGAAGGGAAATTGAAGGAAAAGGTAAGTGAACCGACAAAGCACTAGCTTAAAGGAACCTATTTAGAAAATAAAAAACGAACCTTTACAACCCCTTTAAATCCAAGGGTTCACATACTTTTTCCACCCGCACTGCGAATGTTTACATGATGTGTTCAATAAAAACATGGTAACATTTAATTCTTTGTGTGTTAATAGTTTAAGCAGACTGTGATTGTCTATTGTTGTGACTTATGCCTTGTTTCCACTGAACGGAACGGTTCCCGGTCAGTAAATTTGGTTAGAATGGACCGGTCTATTCTCGTGAGCATTTCCACTGCAAATCGGACCATCAGGGGCCATACAGGATTTAGAAAAAATGCCTAGTGCGTCCACCAATCAGTGGAATGTATTCCTAAGAAAATGCAACTATGCACCCTTTTTTTTTGAGGGCAAGCTGCCTTGGACATTGGACTGTTCCCTAATCAGTAGCAGCTGCCACATAATACGATTACGTGCCTAAATGTATAAACATGGTTATTAAAAAATGGACAGAGCTTTGGAAGGACTTCTGTAAAGATGACACAGCAAAATGTAGATACGAAATAGCAGGACTCCAGAATGCAAATGGAAATTATAACTGTGTGTGTGTGACTTGGGTTATTTGTCATTTTATGCTGCCAGTAGGGACTTAAGTGTACGAAAGTGAAGAATATCATGTTTGTGTCCTCAAAGAATGCTAAGTAACAGTCTGGTTTATGCACCATCTGTTCCTGTATTCTCTCCAAGGAATTTCAAGTAGAATAAATAAACAGCTACAATTTCATTTATAAAGCCCAAATTTAAATGATAAAGAAAGGGTTTATGTCAGGACGGTAGGCAGGAGTCCATAATTTTGTTTCATTTTTATAACTAGGCATAATTTAAATTGTTTGCTTGTGATTCTTGGATGAGCCAGAAAGTGATATCTACCTTCTTCCCGAAACTCGGAAATGTTTGTTATTGGAAACATGTCAGATGACCGTAAGCTTGGCTATGTTTGACTTTTCTTTATATGTCAAATAAAAAATTAAATTGTGTGGTCTAGTGTGGTCCTAAGAATGATATTCTCAGTATAGAAAGGTATTTTAGCTACAAGTTTGGAGAATGAAATACTTTCTGTTTACAGCTGAAGTCTATGCTTAATCACAAACCCTCAATTCAAATATTCAAATTGTATTTAAAGTGGAATTCCACCCACAATTTCACTTTTTAAATATAAATACCCCTGTAATACACAAGCTTAAAGCGGAGCTCCACCCATATAAACAACATTTTGCCATGTTGTTTAAAAAAAAAAAAAAAAAAAAACCTGAAAAAAAAAAAAAAAAATACTCACCCGAGATAGCTGTTGCTATGCGGAAGTCCGTAATCTGCCTCTTCCACTCCGCGGTTTGATTTCTTCTTCTCCTTCTCCTTGTGAATGGGCGCGCTGCTTTCTGGGAACTGTGTGTGTTCTCAGAGAGCAGCGCGCCCATTCACAAGCCAGCGTGAGACTCGCGCAGGCACAGTAGGAAACGGGCAGTGAAGCCGTACGGCTTCACTGCCTGTTTCCCATAGTGTGAATGGCGGCGCGGGACTCGGAGCGATCGCGGGACCGGCATCGGGGGGGCCATCAGCGCGGGTGCCTAGGACAGGTAAGTGTCCTTATTTAAAGTCAGCAGCTACACTGTTAGTAGCTGCTGACTTTAAAAAAAAAAATTTTCGCGGCTGGAGCTCCGCTTTAATGTATTCTAGTAAAGTTAGTCTGTAAACTAAGGTCCGTTGTGTTAGGTTGTTACAGCATTTAGATTTAGTTTATAATCTAGAAATAGACCGTGGCCATCTTAAGTGTGGGCATCATGAAGCCAGACTGTATGACTTCCTGGATTTCAGCTTTGCATATCTCGCACATGCTCAGTGCTGCACAAGCAATGTAATAGGTTTCAGTCAGGTTTGCAAGTACTACTGGGAAACATGATGCCTATCCCAGAAACCCTTGCAAATAGCCTTGTGACTTAATAGCCTAGGCTAATAAGGAGGAGGAAGTAATGAAGGACTACAAAATAAAGGCATTTACAAGCAACAAAATAAATAAAAATTGTCCATTCTAAACACTATGAGATTAGGGCATGCAGCACAGACAAACATAAAAAAATGTGTGGAACTCCACTTTAAAGATGAACTGGTTTTGGGCACCAGTTCTCAAAAAGAATATCGGAGAACTGGAGAAAGTGCAGAGAAGGGCAACTAAACTGATAAGAGGCATGGAGGAGCTCAGCTATGAGGAAAGATTATAAAAACTGAATTTATTCACTCTTGAGAAGAGGAGAATAAGGGGGGATATGATCAACATGTACAAATATATAAGAGGTCCATATAGTGAACTTGGTATTGAGTTATTCACTTTAAGGTCAACGCTGAGGACAAGGGGGCACTCTTTACGTCTGGAGGAAAAGAGATTTCACCTCCAAATATGGAAAGGTTTCTTCACAGTAAGAGCTGTGAAAATGTGGAACAGACTCCCTCCAGAGGTGGTTCTGGCCAGCTCAGTAGATTGCTTTAAGAAAGGCCTGGATTCTTTCCTAAATGCACATAATATAACTGAGTACTAAGTTCTGTAGGTAAAGTTGATCCGGGGTAAATCCGATTGCCTCTCGGGGGATCAGGAAGGAATTTTTTCCCCTCCGGTAGCAAATTGGATCACGCTCTGCTGGGGTTTTTTGCCTTCCTCTGGATCAACTGTGGGTATGGAGTTGGGTGTATGGGATGATATACTGTGTTTTATTTTGTTTGTTTATTTTTTTTAATGGTTGAACTGGATGGACTTGTGTCTTTTTTCAACCTGACTAACTATGTAACTCCTGACATTTAATAGCAGGATTGCCAACCTCCCGCAGCATTTTTTACTGGAAAATTAAGCACAATTTTTACTAAGAACCTGAGAAATTACAGAACTTCTGTTGAAAACTAACACAGTGAATATTTGAAAGTATAAACATGATATGGAAACACTGACAATACCTATAAGGAAGTCATTTTCTTGATTTACGCTTAAAAAGTCAACACAGCATGAAATGATCAGCCCCCAATATTTACTACTTACTGTCAATACATTTACTGGCGGTTGGCAACCCTGCTCAATAACCCCCAAAAATATTGCTTTGTGAGCATCAAATGCCTTTGTAAGCCCAGATATCATTGTTCTGTACATAACCTGTGCAAAAGCGCAGCTGTAAGGCCCTGTACACACGATCAGTCCAAACTGATGAAAACGGACTGAAGTTCAGTTTCATCGGTTCACAGACTGATGGTCTGATGGTCTGATGTGCCTACACACCATCAGTTCAAAAAACGATCGTGTCAGAACGTGGTGACGTAAAACACAACGACGTGCAGAAAAAAATTACGTTCAATGCTTCCAAGCATGCGTCGACTTGATTCTGAGCATGCGTGGGTTTTGAACCAATGCTTTTCCATACTAACCATCGGTTTTGACCGATCGGTAGGCGTCCATCGGTCTGATTTTAAAGCAAGTTCTACATTTTTGGACTGAAGGACAACAGACTGATGGGGCGTACACACGGTCGGTTTGGACCGATGAAACTGAACTTCAGTCCGTTTTCATCGGTTTGGACTGATCGTGTGTACAAGGCCTAGGGGGGCCCAGCAGGCCCCACCCACCATGGGCTGCCTGCATAAAACTACAGGAGGGGCGGATACAAGACCAGTCACCCTGCAGATAGAAAGAGAGTAGCAGTGACTCACACTGGATTACTGCACACTGGATTACTGCACAGATCTTAAAGAAAAAACCCAAACACCAAGATTTACATATACATACAGTGTATGCCTCTTGTATTGAGACACAATTTGTCCTTGCTTTAATAGTAATTGTTGCCTACATGATTAGGAAGGCAAAAATCCTAGAACAGGAACGACCCTCACGATATTCCCCTGGAGGACTGGATTTTCCGTTACTGCTTCTAAGCCATTTTCAAAAGGGTGCAGGGACATTACCACCAGGGTTCTAAAAGCTAAGGTACACTTGGGCGCACTGAAGGAGGAAAACAGCACATGTAGCCACATTGTGCAGAACAGTTGCTGGGAATTAAAGGTCATTGTTAATAAAGAGCCTGAGTCATCACACTGTGTACACTGCACACCAGTGGCGGCTGGTGCTCAACATTTTTGGGGGGCGCAAACGGAAAAAACAAACAAAAAACAATTGAAGCCACACTGTGCCCATCAAATGCAGCCACTGTGCCCATCAAATTCAGCCACTGTGACATCAATTGTCACCACTGTGCCATGCCTTTAAACGCAGCCACTGTGACATCAATTGTCACCACTGTGCCATGCCATCAAACGCAGCCACTGTGCCATCAATTGTCACCACTGTGCCATGCCATCAAATGCAGTCACTGTGCCATGCCATCAAACGCAGCCACTGTGCCATCAATTCGCACCACTGTGCCATGCCATCAAACGCAGCCACTGTGCCATGCCATCAAACGCAGCCACTGTGCCATGCCATCAAACTCAGCCAACGTGCCATCAATTGTTAACACTCTACCATGCAATCAAACGCAGTCACTGTGCCATGCCATCAATTGTCACCACTGTGCCATGCCATCAAACCCAGCCACTGTGTGGTGCCATCAAACACAGCCACTGTGTCATCAATTGTCACCACTGTGCCATGACATTAAACGCAGCCACTGTGCCCATCTATTGTCGTCACTGTGCCAATTGTCGCCACTGTGCCCTTTAATTGTTGCCACTGTGCCAATTGATGCCACTGTGCCCTTTAATTGTCCCCACTGTGCCTATTGATGTCACTGTGCCTTTTAATTGTCGCCACTGTGCCCATTGTCGCTACTGTGCCCATTGATGTCACTGTGCCCTTTAATTGTTGCCACTGTGCCCATTGTCCCCACTGTGCCAATTGTCGCCACTGTGCCCATTGTCGCCGCCGTGCCCTTTAATTGTCACCACTGTACCCATTAACACCACTGTGCCTATTGATGTCACTGTGCCTTTTAATTGTCGCCAATGTGCCAATTGTTGCCACTGTGCCCTTTAATTGTCACCACTGTAACCATTGTCACCACTGTGCCCATTGATGCCACTGTGCCCATTGTCGCCACTGTGCTCATTGTTGACGCTGTGCCATGTAAAATTGCCATGTAAAATTGTCACCACTGTGCCATGCCATCAAACGCAGCCACTGTGTGGTGCCATCAAACACAGCCACTGTGTCATCAATTGTCACCACTGTGCCATGACATTAAACGCAGCCACTGTGCCCATCTATTGTCGTCACTGTGCCAATTGTCGCCACTGTGCCCTTTAATTGTTGCCACTGTGCCAATTGATGCCACTGTGCCCTTTAATTGTCCCCACTGTGCCTATTGATGTCACTGTGCCTTTTTATTGTCGCCACTGTGCCCATTGTCGCTACTGTGCCCATTGATGTCACTGTGCCCTTTAATTGTTGCCACTGTGCCCATTGTCGCCACTGTGCCAATTGTCGCCACTGTGCCCATTGTCGCCGCCGTGCCCTTTAATTGTCACCACTGTACCCATTAACACCACTGTGCCTATTGATGTCACTGTGCCTTTTAATTGTCGCCAATGTGCCAATTGTTGCCACTGTGCCCTTTAATTGTCACCACTGTAACCATTGTCACCACTGTGCCCATTGATGCCACTGTGCCCATTGTCGCCACTGTGCTCATTGTTGACGCTGTGCCATGTAAAATGCCGCTCCCCCTGCCTGGCACTTACCTTTCTGGGGGTCAGCCATTCTCCTTCCACGTCCCTCGATGTCTTCTCCCGCCCTCGATGTCGCTTCAACCAATCAGGTTACTGGTAACCAGAACCGGTGAACCTGATTGGCATGAGATGCTTGTCAGTCTTATCCAAGGAACGCACCCCCCGTACATCCCCTGGATAAGCATTCAAAAGCTGACTACAGCCTGAGGGCTGTACTCGGAAAGCCTATAAGAGCCGATGGCTCTGATAGGCACTTCCACACAGCCAACCAGCTTCCGTTATTTAGGTGGCCAGCCCTCACCATCCGGCCATCTGGGCGGCAGCCGCGGAAAAATACATAGATTCATGCAATGCATGTATTTCAGTGGCAGTGCGAGAGCCAGAGGGGGCGGCGCTCCGGCGCCCTCTATGGACGAACCGCCACTGCTGCACACATAGACTGCAGTACCCACAAAATATGCCTCACTTACTCTGCCCTATATGTATCACAAAAGCTTGTCCAGAGCGTTGTAAAGGAGGGACAAAAGAACCTCAGATTTGCAGGTCACTAATTAAAGTGGAAGTAAACCCACTCTCATCCTTTCTATACTACTGCCATAGTGCTGATCTATAAGGGTATAGATGCCTCCAGCATGTATCCTTACCTCTCAAATGTCTCCCCTCTGTCTGTTAAGAGACCTGAAAAACTGCAGATTCTGTGGGTGGGTCTGTTGTCTGGAGCTCAGTGGGTGGAGTCATGATGTCAGTAAACTCCCCGCCCACCTCTTCACTCCCCTTGCCAACATGCATTTTCTCTTGTGTATTCCTTAGACTAAATTCTGCTATGATCCCTAACATCCAGTCAAAATCCAGAAAAGTAACCACATGACTTCAGAAAAGGAGTGGGGGTGGGAATTAAAAAAATAATGCCTTTCTTCAGGCTAGTGCATGAGATATGTAAATAACCTGCTGTTGCAACTGTGATCAGGTGACCTCAGACACACACACTGCAATTCTGCTCAGCTCTCACTAGATACATCTAACTTAAATCAAATCACTTGTCTGTGTATATTCTGCTTTCTGTTCTGTGTTTTCACTGCAATATACATGCATTTTCTTGTCACCCTGAACTGTGGATCACACCCCATGATGAGAAACATCCAGTCAAAACACAGTAAATGCAGCCAATCCTGGGAGAGCTGGAAGGGAGCGGAGGGGAGGGGAGAGAGATGAGGCTAGTGCATGAGATATGTAAATAACCTGCCACTCACAGCAGGGGGCGGAACAGACCAAGGTTTTTCTCTGTAAGTCCGTTTTATTTCACTGAACAATAAAATAGGTTTGCTCCGAGCTGGATTAACTCTGTGTGGCAAGACTGGGCACAGATGATAGGAAATCTTATATTCTACATTGTGACATCATTTTTTTTTTCGGGTTTACATGCACTTTAGGCATAACCAAGACAGGGTCTCCACCTGTGTAATCCTCTCTAAAGTAACGGTTGTCCATTTCGGTAACATGTCCACTGGTTTAACCACTTGCTTACTGTGCACAAATACCCCCTTCCTGCCCAGGCGAAATTTCAGCTTTCGGCACTGCATCGCTTTAACTGACAATTGCGCGGCCATGTGACGTGGCTCCCAAACAAAATTGACGTCCTTTTTTCCCCACAAATAGAGCTTTCTTTTGGTGGTATTTGATCGCCTGTGCGGTTTTTATTTTTTGGGCTTTAAACAAAAAAAAACGTAAATTTTGAAAAAAAACACAATATTTTTTTCTTCTTGCTATAATAAATATCCAATTTTTTTTTTAATCTTTTTTCTCAGTTTAGGCCGATACGTATTCTTCTACATATTTTTGGTAAAAAAATAAATAAAAAAGGCAATTACCGTATAGTGACTGGTTTGCACAAAAGTTATAGCGCATACTAAATAGGGGACATAATTAGGATTTTTTTTTTTTACTAGGAATGGTGGCGATCTGCGATTTTTATTGGGACTGTAACATTATAGCGGACACATAGGACACTTTTGACACATTTTTGGGACCATTCACATTTATACAGTGAACAGTGCTATAAATATGCACTGATAACTGTATAAATGTGACTGGCAGGGAAGTGGTTAACACTAGGGGGCGAGGAAGCGGTTAAATGTGTAGCCTAGTGAGTGATTCTAACTGTAGGGGGATAAGACTGACTGGGGAGGTGACCAATCTGTGTCCCTATGTACAAGGGACACAGCATCGGTCTCCTCTCCCTGACAGGACATACAGTGCAGAAAATAAGTATTTGAACACCCTGCTATTTTGCAAGTTCTCCCACTTGGAAATCATGGAGGGGTCTGAAATTGTCATCGTATGTGCATGTCCACTGTGAGAGACATAATCAAAAAAAAAAAATCCAGAAATCACAATTTATGATTTTTTAACTATTTATTTGTATGATACAGCTGCAAAGAAGTATTTGAACACCTGTCTATCAGCTATAATTCTGACCCTCAAAGACCTGTTAGTCTGCCTTTAAAATGTCCACCTCCACTCCATTTATTATCCTAAATTAGATGCACCTGTTTGAGGTCATTAGCTGCATAAAGACATCTGTCCACCCCATACAATCAGTAAGAATCCAACTACTAACATGGCCAAGACCAAAAAGCTGTCCAAAGACACTAGAGACAAAATTGTACACCTCCACAAGGCTGGAAAGGGCTACGGGGAAATTGACAAGCAGCTTGGTGAAAAAAGGTCCACTGTTGGAGCAATCATTAGAAAATGGAAGAAGCTAAACATGACTGTCAATCTCCCTCGGACTGGGGCTCCATGCAAAATCTCACCTCGTGGGGTCTCAATGATCCTAAGAAAGGTGAGAAATCAGCCCAGGACTACACGGGAGGAGCTGGTCAATGACCTGAAAAGAGCTGGGACCACCGTTACCAAGGTTACTGTTGGTAATACACTAAGACGTCATGGTTTGAAATCATGCATGGCACGGAAGGTTCCCCTGCTTAAACCAGCACATGTCAAGGCCCGTCTTAAGTTTGTCAATGACCATTTGGATGATCCAGAGGAGTCATGGGAGAAAGTCATGTGGTCAGATGAGACCAAAATAGAACTTTTTGGTCATAATTCCACTAACCGTGTTTGGAGGAAGAAGAATGATGAGTACCATCCCAAGAACATCATCCCTACTGTGAAGCATGGGGGTGGTAGCATCATGCTTTGGGGGTGTTTTTCTGCACATGGGACAGGGCGACTGCACTGTATTAAGGAGAGGATGACCGGGGCCATGTATTGCGAGATTTTGGGCAACAACCTCCTTCCCTCAGTTAGAGCTTTGAAGATGGGTCGAGGCTGGGTCTTCCAACATGACAATGACCCGAAGCACACAGCCAGGATAACCAAGGAGTGGCTCTGTAAGAAGCATATCAAGGTTCTGGCGTGGCCTAGCCAGTCTCCAGACCTAAACCCAATAGAGAATCTTTGGAGGGAGCTCAAACTCCGTGTTTCTCAGCGACAGCCCAGAAACCTGACTGATCTAGAGAAGATCTGTGTGGAGGAGTGGGCCAAAATCCCTCCTCCAGTGTGTGCAAACCTGGTGAAAAACTACAAGAAACGTTTGACCTCTGTAATTGCAAACAAAGGCTACTGTACCAAATATTAACATTGATTTTCTCAGGTGTTCAAATACTTATTTGCAGCTGTATCATACAAATAAATAGTTAAAAAAATCACACATTGTGATTTCTGGATTTTTTTTTGGATTATGTCTCTCACAGTGGACATGCACCTACGATAACAATTTCAGACCCCTCCATGATTTCCAAGTGGGAGAACTTGCAAAATAGCAGGGTGTTCAAATACTTATTTTCTGCACTGTAGATCTCTGTGTTTACAAACAGAGATCCACTGTCTTTCTCAGTTACTGGGCAATCAAGGGGGCCCAGCGGCCATCGCGGCCACCGGGCACACGCATTGTGTTCCCAGTAACGCGACAGGTGCTTGCGCCACCTAGCGGCTTTAAAAGACGAGGACGTCATATGACGTCCTGTCAGAATACCTGAGCTACTGTGCCTGGTAGTATAGTGGTTAAAATGAAAACGTGTTACAGATAGCTTGATAAATCTGCTGCAATACCTGCAAAACTCTTTACAGATATACAGGCACCGTGCTCTCAGAAATGAATCTTACAGCTTCCTTGATAAATAAGTCACAATAGATTTGTAGATTTGTGCTAAAGAGATGGTTTATTTACCCTCTGCCTCTAGCAGGACGTTTTAGAAAATACTTTTGATAGAGGACCAGGAGATGGATCTGACAAACATTACCCCTACACGTGATTTTAGACTTCTATGACACAGTCATGCGGAACATTCTACTCATTATGTCCACAACAACATCAGCCCTGCCAACACAGTTTAATAACCAAAGGCACAAAACCTGTATATTTTACTCAACAAATTCTAAGGACTCTTGTGCTGGAAATTTGTGTATGGTTTCTCTGGCATTCATTAGTGACTGTCAAACATTGAATGATGTCATCTGACCACCTAATGAGATACACACAAGTCTGAGTACTGCTAGTGTCAATTAGGTTTCACATGCTTGTGATCTAACATAAGTTTTTGGATAACAACACTTGTAATTACGATAATCCAGTGATAACTAGATTTGGCATTAAATACATGAATATGCGTAGAGAGTAACATAACCATAACTCAGTATAAATCTTTCATCATTGCAGAACATTATTTCCAAGTTGTCTTCTATCTAGTGCAGCGTTACCCCCGGAGGGGCCACTTAGTGATGCTTGTACCCTGGAGCCACCCTGACCTTGCAAGCCCCTCGACCCATCTGACATTCTCGGTTCAGACATGGTTTTGACAAAATTGGTCAACAACAATACCCAGAACAAAGTAAGGACAATGAACACAACATTCAGTGATCACAGCTGTATTGAGTATTTCAAGGTAATTTAAACTCAGACAACACAAACTGCTTGCAGCAATACGCAGTCAGAGATTTTTAAGCAGTAATAACTTAAAACAGAGGACAATGGTCAACAGATCAAAATAGACCACTGGGTGACACAATGGGGTTGATTTACTAAAGGAAAATAGACTGTGCAAAGTGCAGTTGCGCTCTGCAAGAGCAATTGCTCCAGAGCTAAGTAAATGAGCAATAGCTCTGCTGACTTCCTTCATCCAATCATGTGCAAGCAAAAATGCATTTTTTTTTTAATTTTTCTTGCACGTGATTGGGTACTTTTTGCAGAATGAAGCTTTACCTTATTTGCTAAGCTCTGGAGAAACTACACTTTGCAAAGTGCACAGTCTTTTTTTCTTTTTTTTTAAATCAACCCCAATGTGTGTGACAGGGGTGCCTATGGAGTATGCAACACTGGCTGTGGCACTCCAGAAACCTGCACTCTGTATGTAGTGCAATCCTGAACCCTGCACTCTGTACATAGTGCACTCCTGAACTCTGCATGAAACGCATTCCGGAACTTTGCATTATTTGTATAAGGCACCTCTAAACTCTGCACTCTGTATGTAGCGCACCCCTAAACCCTGCAGTCTGTACATAGCGCACCCATAAACCCTGCACTCTGTGCGTAGCACATCCTGAAACTCTGCACGCCTGAACTTTGCATTCTGTACCTAGCGCACTCCTGAACTCTGCACGTAGTGCACCCCAGATACAACTGGCCCTTTGAGGGCAATCATACTGCTGATGCCGCCCCTAGATGAAATTGAGTTTGACACCCATGCCTTACTGTATGTCTGTCAGGCCCAAGCATTGCACTGTGGGATGTACGTAAGTGGTATGCATATGAAAAATATGGCAAAAGGGGCTCCAGGAGAAGTAAAATGATAAAGTGTTAAAATACCAGAAACGTGCAGACAACTTATGCCATTAGCTTTATGTTCCTGCTGTTAATCTGTTACAACTGCACAGCTTTGCTTTAAAGGATCAAATGTGTTTTTGATTTAAAGCCAAGGCGGTACATTATATAACACTATTGTCTTTCAGAAACTTCAGTATGCTCTTTGTGGCTTTAGTGTGGATGTGCTGAATGTCTGTAAAACGATTGTCGGAGGAATGTTGTTTTGAATGAGTGGTTCAATGCGACAGCATCTACGCAAATATAAAATATTATGTTGTAAAAAAGGATTGTTTGAAAAGGGGAAACTGTTCACCGATTACAGCACTCAATTCATTAAAGAGGAACTCCTGGCATATATAAAAGACACAAACCAAAGCAGCTCTGTAATAATGAATATATCTCTAAAACTTTAAAATACAAACAGCGTAATCACCTGAATTTAACCAATATCATCCTCTTGCAGTTTGAGTACAGCAAAGCTGCTGAAGTGTAAGGAGCATTCTGATAGGAGGAGAGAACAGGGTAACAGATGATTTCATCAGCCTGCTGCTTCTCTATTCATTGTTCACCCAAGGGTGGGGGAAGAACAAGACCTGTATATGATAGGGCGAATCACAACCAATCTGTACAGTATGTGATTATCTATTCCCAGTCACAGCTAATCACAGTAGTAAACACCGAATTATTAGTTTAATAGAATAGTTTGTTGAATAGAAAAAAAAATGGTTGCTTATAACTGTAAAATGCTCAGTTATAAGCAATTATAATGTGTAAAACAAAAAACAAAACAAACAAAAAAAAAGATCACCTCCCCACTGTATTGCTCTGGTCACTGTATGAAAAAATGTAAAAAAGAAACAAAGTACAATAAAAAAAAGAAACAAAATGTAATTTAAAAGAAAACAATATATAAAATATATAAAAATATATATAATTTTAGGTTTTTTTTACATATGGTCACTATTCAGTATCCCTAATCACAGCCACATGATGACACTGTACTGCACTGGTGACAGTACGAAAAAAAAAAAATTTAATTTCTTCATTTTCCAAAAAATTGTGACAAAATAATTACAACTTAAAACAACTTTCCATGTCTCTTACTGAATACCTTTGAGCAGGGCTTTTTTTTTTTTTCAGGGGGATCTTGGGTGAACTCAGTTCCACCACCTCTGGCTCAGACCCTTTGGTGGCTGTTCACCACAATCACTTGTAAACACAGAAGTCTGGTTTCTGTTTTTACAAGTGACAGCTCTGCACTCTGTGTGTAACTCCCTGAACTCTGCACTCTGTATGTAATGCAATCCTGGTATTTAATGCCCCTTTAAGACTCTTCTACCGTTTTTTAAATCTAAACTCGTGGTTGAGTTCCTGCACCTATTTTCTCAGAAAAAAAGCTCTGCCTTTGAGTGTCTACTTTTTTTTTCAAAATGTTTAGTCTTCTTTAGTTTATTTAGCAAAAAATAAAAAAACAGTGGTGGGTTCCTATGGGTACCAGTGCAGCATGACCGAACAATTGTCTTTCAAAATGTAAAAGTGCTAAAAGTTGAAAATTAGCCCCGGCTGGAAGGTAGTAAGCCCAGGTTCACACTACCGCGGCTTCAAATTCGCGCAGGACCCCAGAGCGATTTTGGCATGACTGTGTCGTAAGTCGCATGATGAGTCGTAGCAGTGTGTAGGGTCATGGGATCAATGGAAAGGGCCCTGGGACTGATGGAAAGGGCCCTGATCGTCAGCGGGGCCCTTCATGTTTTTTTTGCACTGGGGCCCTGAAGGTTCTAGTTACGGTATGCCTCTGTGGATTTGTTCTATTGTATAGAAGGAGAGAACTGGATAGGGATGACAACACTACTTGGGAGTAGAGGCACTGAGTTGTCAGTTCAAACAGGAAATTAGGAGCTCAATGGAATTCTGGGAGATCAAAGGGTATTTTTCTGTATTTGCAATATTTATAATGAGACATAACACAGGAAATGTGTATGTATTGTGAAAAAGAAACTACAGCGCTAGCCAACAGTGAATCAACGTATCAAAACCAGTGAAATAATGTCTAAAAATTAACTACTGTAAATGCAGCTCAAATCTAGTATGTGCTAACAACAAATGAATAAATGTAAATAAAGAGTGATGAGCGCAAAAAAACTAAACTATAAGGGAGCGGATAAGGCTCCTGGGGTGAAACAGTAAACAAGTGGAGTAACAACCAAAATAAATAAGTGAAGTCCAGTGATAGTGACAATCAACCCGTGTGAGGGCTTCATTTCTTTTGATCCATCTATGTTCTAATTGACGGTGAGCGAACTCTGACCACGGCTGGATTTGGACATCATCATCCATCCAAGACGGAGATCCACAACACCCAGAGGATTGTATTGAGGCCCCTGACTTCCTGTTGGAAGGTAAGCGCTCTGTGAGCACATTTACCATTGGAGACTCGTCTGGATTGTTCGATTGCCTATGGATAGAAGCTACCTTTGTTGTTGACACACACGGGTTGATTGTTACCACTGCACCATTTATCAACACCTTTTGGACTTTTATTTGTGTGTTTTTTCCTTTTTAGATGTGATTGGCTACTATCACTGGACTTCACTTATTTATTTTGGTTGTTACTCCACTTGTTTACTGTTTCACCGCAGGAGCCTTATCCGCTCCCTTATAGTTTAGTTTTTTTGCGCTCATCACTCTTTATTTACATTTAAATGTGTATATATTGCAGAGAAGTTTTGCATATGTTTCTTCGCAGACACAGATTTTAACTACACTATGGGCCAGATTCACAGAGCGATTACGCGTGCGCAACTGCTGTTGCGCGTGCGTAAGTCTAAATGTGCGCGTGCGTATAGTTGGACGCGATTCACAAAACAATATACGCCAGAAATCTACGTTTTTTGGTCCGGCGTAATTGAGTTAGACATTCGCTTCCCTTCGCGCAAAACTGCGCTAGACACACCATTGATTTGCTAGTCAAATATGCTAATGAGGGAGTTACGGGGATCCACAAAAAAACGCAGTTGCTGCGCAGGCTACGCGATGTGCGCAACTGCAAAATGTCCTGTCTAAAGTTAGAGCACATAAAAGCTGATCTAACTTTTGAAAAAAAGTCTAATTGTCAGATAAAGCAACACCGTTATTGAGGAGCAGACCACACACACGTGTTGCACTACAATTTGACTGCCAACATGCTAGGGGCATCGTCGCTCATAGCTGCACTAGTGAATATAGATGACCAAAGAAGGAGGAGGGCACAGAGGATGGCACGGAGGATGGCACGGGAGAGGGTATACCGCACCCGCATACACCTGTTTGGCATGAATGATTCAGAGGTCTTTCGCATCTTCAGATTCCCCCCTCATGCCATCCTGGAATTAACCACAACCTTGCAGGAGGACATCACCAGCCCAACACAACGCTCACATGCAGTGCAGCCACTGGTCAAGGTCCTGGCAACACTCCATGTCCTTGCCAGTGGCTCTTTTCAGCGTACAAGTGGAGTGGTGGCTGGGATGTCACAATCCTCCATGAGCAGATGTGTGCACCAGGTTGTCCCTGCAATCCTCACACGCTTGGCCAACCAAATCATCAAACCCACCACTGAGGAGCTTCGAATCAAGGCAATGGCAGATTTCTACCGAATTGCCAGATTCCCACGCACCATCGGGGCCATAGATTGCACACATGTGGCACTCCAGCCCCCCCATGAGACCGAGCACATGTACCGCAATCGGAAGAATTGGCACTCCATCAACGTACAGGTGATAGTTGATGCCCAAGGCCTCATATGGCACGTCCGTGCCAAACACCCAGGGTCCAGCCATGACAGCTACATCTACAATCAAAGCCACATCCGAACAGAATTCGAACAGAACGTGTATGGGAACACCTGGCTGGTTGGTGAGTGACATGGGAGTCAGGCATGACTATCCCCTCCCGTGATGCACAACAGAAGTGGCACATGCATGACTAACATTCTCCTGTCTTTTCCTTTACAGGTGACTCTGCATATGCACTGGGACCCCATCTCATGACTCCTATCCGGAACCCCCAAACCCCAGGAGAGGAACGATACAATGAAGCACACATCAAAACCCGTGCAGTGGTGGAGCGCACCTTTGGCCTCCTGAAGTCACGTTTCCGATGCCTGGATAAGTCTGGGGGTACACTGTTGTATTCCCCAAACTTCGTGTGCCATATCATCGCTGCATGTTGCATGCTACACAATCTCGCAGTGAGGAAGGGCCTGCAGGTTGAGCTACGTGATGATCTGACCCCCCAACCAGAAAATCAACCCCTAACCGAGGATACCCCGTCTTCTGAGGGAAGAGCAGTCAGGAGGCAGCTCATATTGGGCATCTTTGCACGTTAAACACACACATTAATCATGGCACAATGAGAATGCATGCATGCACACCACTATGGTCCCTAGCACACACACCCCACATCCTCATCAAATTGGATTGGCACCAGTCCACCATGCAAGACTGGTGAGCAGTAACGCCACGTCAAGGCTCCAATTATGTCACTGTACATTCATACACCATTCACACGGACCTGGGAATCACTTCTCCCTGGTCCTGGGGAACCCTTCTCCACCAAAATTGAGGGTGACACCCCTTTTCCAGCAGGAATGTCACCCCCACATTCAAACATCATTCACAACCCAAAATATGCCAAAAAAGTCAAACAAACAAAAATGCATTGAAAAAAAAAATGCTTAGAAAAAACAAAAAAAAGCAGAGAACAAAAATAAAAAAGCTTTCAAAACAAACAAAAGGGGGAAAAAAAAATTATTGCCCTCTGCCTGAGCCACGCCTGGGGCGCCCCCGGCCACGGCCCCGGACCCTCAGGGGAGACGCATGGGGGAGGGGAAAAGCCGGGGAAGGAGGAGCAGCCCCTGAGATCTGCCCACCTGGCGGCCTGCCCTCCAAGGCCACGGCTATTCTGTCCAGGGCAGCACCAAGTGTTGCCGTGTTGCCCTGGATAGCCTGGGTAAGGGCCCTCACATCCTGCCCAACGCCTGCTGCTGTAGTTTGCAGGTCATTTAGGCAGGTTGTGGAGGCCCGGGAGTGGGAGTCCAGGTTACCCAGGCTATCATTAATGGAGGACAGGCTCTGATCCACCCGCCCCATAGTCTGGCAGAGCTGTCTCAGAAGGCGGGTCTGGGTGGCCAGGTTCCTTCTCAGACAGGCGGGCATGAGATTGGGCGCCCCCCTGGTGCTTGGGGATGACCTCCTGGCTCCAGCTGATGGTTGTGGCCGGGGAGAAGGGGAGGCCCTTGTGAGGGGAGCCATGTTGGGGGAGGAGGGGGGGGGGCTGACCCTTAGGGAGGGCAGGCTTCTTGCAGCCAGAGGGGAAGAGTCCGCAGAAACCAAAGGGCCAGTGCCTTCCATGGACTCCTCCTCCTCATGATTCTGCTCCTCCTCATGATCGTCCTCCGCATGATCCTCCCCCTCCTCTTGTTCCTCCTCTGCGGACTCTGGCCTTGTTGGGGGGGCCTCATTAGGCTGCTGTCCTGGGGTTGGAGCGGTCAGTCCAGATGGCCCTGCACCCTCCTGCACAGCTGTGGATGACACAAAACATTCACAGGTTGGAGGATCCACACACTTGCCACATATTCCCTTTCACCCCCTCCCCCACACATGCTACACACCTGAGAGAAATAAAAACCTTACCTGGCACCGCGGGGACCGGACTTGTGTCAAAGCCTGGCAGGCCCTCCACTTCATGCCGGTGAAAGGTCAGGGCCACCACACGCTCCGTCTCTGAAAATCTAACCCGGCATGGTGGGCCCCCTCCTGTGCCCCTGGCATGGGCATTTATTGCGGCCAGTTTTTTTTTCACCTCACGCCGGAGGTCATTTATTTTCTTTTCTATCCCAGAGCGGGTCCGTGTCTCCCCCTCCCCCGATGAATTGACCTGCTCCGTGATTATATCCAATATCTCCCTCCTCCTGGCCGGGGTGGTGGTGGCACTCTGCGGGCCGTGGAGAAAACGCCCATAGTCGGTAATGGCCCGGGCAAGAATTCTTTTTTCCCCCACAGTAAAATTGAGCTTTCTTTTTCTCTCAGTCATACTTCCAAACAAACTCACTAGCAGTCACCAAAAATCTGTCACAAATACAAGCACAACCAATCAGACAAGAACACACACAAAGAGAAAAAGAACAGCCAAAAATCACACTAGCACTCAGCAAGAAACAGACACAAAAAAATCAGATGAAAAAATAAAGCAAGAAAACAAACGCTCAGAAATATATCAATCAAACAAACAGTCTCAAACACTTATCAAAATACACTTTCACAAAACTACCAACAAGCACAAGATCACACAGAACACTAATCTCACAACTACAAAACACACTCTAACGAACAACAGAGCAAAAGCACTTGATTCAATGGGAAGGGACACAAAGGGATGTACTTTTGCAATGGAAGGGCGTTTGTGTGTGTCTATTTATGCTGTCTGCGTAGTTCACAACATTGCCCTAGTCCATTTCCAATTTCAATGATTGCGCCGCTCCCGAGTTGTGAGCATGCGCACAACGGAGCTGACATGGTTTCCTTCACGCGCGCATGCGCGAGTCGGCCGGCCCTTCATTTGCATGGGGTCACGGCTCATTTCAATGTAACACGCCCACGTCCCTCCCAATTTGTATTACTCCTCCTTACGCCTACGGAAAAAACCTTACGTTTGCGCAAGCTCTTGCGTAAAAGCTACGTGAATCGCCGGATTACGCGGCTAGATTGCGCAAGTCTAACGGAAAAGTGGTGCGCTACGCCGGAATGATAATGCGCCGATCTACGTGAATCTGCCCCTAAATTACCATACTACACTTGCCTTTACACGCATATGAACTTTAATGCCATTCCAGTCTTAGTCTGTAGGGTTCAATATTGAGTTGGACCATCCTTTTTAGCTATAACAGCTTCTTCTGGAAAGGCTGTCCACAAGTTTTAGGCCGCGTACACACGATCGAATTTATCTGCTAAAACTGGTCCGACGGATCGTGTATACGGGCTAGCGGACAGGTTTGTCCATTGGACAAATTTCAAAGCATGCTTTGACTCTTTGCAGGCCAGACAAGTTCCTCCACTCCAAACTCTCTCATCCATGTCTTTATGGAACTTGATTTAGGTTTAGCAATAGTTAGATTTTGACTTTACTTCCACTTTAAGTCTTTTTTCAGGAGGTCAGAAATACAGCATTTGTATTACAGTAATGTCATTAAGGTCTTTAACAGACCAAGATGTCCAGCAAAAGTGGCAGTTAATTGGGTTGAGACAAACCATTTAACCATGGGTGTGCCCAGCCTGTTGCATTAGGGTGTGCACACCAGAGCACAATTACACATGTGTGAGATTGGTGTCAGTAGGGCAGCACAGCGCTCTAGTGAGCACAGGGGGCATATCAGAGCTGGTGACTGACAGAGCTGGGAGAACCGAGCGGTCTGCAGTGTTAGATCGCTTGTTTCTCAGTCTTAGAGACGCCGGGGGATAGATGCCGCTTCAGACAGATACTGCATCCAACTAGGTAAGTATGATTCTTAAATTAAAAAAAAAAAAAACATACATTTCTTTTAAGGATTGGCAAGCTGTTTTTGGGTTTAATATCACTATATTTGAACAAAATCAGTCAAAGGATAAATAAATAACAAAATATTTCATATCAGTGGGTTTAGTATGCAAAGGGTGTGTTCTATCTATCTATGCATCTATCTATTTATCTATCTATCTATCTTGCAGTTCAATGTTTTTCACTTGTGGTTAACATTTAGGCTTCCTAGCAACTCAAATGTTTCATTATTTAACATGTGCATTTGTACCTCAACCAAAACATTTTTTTTATGAGACAGTCACTTCACTGGCATTCAGCGCATCCACAATAACCGCATAATAGGCACCAAGAAGACAATAGAATTATATAACCCAGTTGCCTTGTTCTTAAATTAAAACCAGATTTTATCCTAGGATGGCCTCTGTCTTCAAAGTTTTAAAGAGTATACAGTGTGGTTATTGTAAGAGTTATATACAGTATTATGGATATAAAAAAAACTGACGTATTAAAAAACGCTCACAGCACTTTTAGTACATATTTATATATTTAATTATGTAATCTTTTTGCTCATAAAAATTGTACCAGTTGAGTCAAACAAAACTATTCAAAATTTGGCAATAGACAAAGTTTCCATTAATGGCTAGGCATTTCTTTCTGGGCACTCTAAAGTTTAACTATAGTTCATTTAAAACCTAAATCTAGGTAAATAAATGTTTTATAAAAAAAATAGTACAAGACAGGGGTGGACTGACCATTTTGGCCCTCGGGCACTGCCCGAGGGCCCCATGCCACTAGGGGGCCCCATCATGGTTGCCAGCCTCAGTAAAACCAGATACAGTATGTAAAAATCTGTGTTTATTTTTACATCTGTCCCTGAACTGTCCATTACCGATGTCCTTTTGGTCTAAATATCCAAAGATTATAGCTGCCCAGCCTCTCCAGTACCTTTTCAGTGTGTGTATGTGTATTCTGTGGGGGCCCCATAATCTCCTATTGCCCATGAGTTGTCAGTTCGCCCCTGGTTACTAAATCCAGTCTGTGCACTTTGCAAGTGAAGTTGCACTCATTTTCCCCACAGTTTATTGAATGTGGTGAAAGTCTTCTGATTTCCATCATCCAGTTATGTGCAAGTAAAAAATGTTTTTTTTCTATTTTCCTTGCATGTGATTGGATATTCTTTATGCAATGAAGCTTCACCTCATTCACTAAGCTCTGGAGCATCTGTGCTTGCAAAGTGCACAGTCTATTTGCCTTTACTAAATCAACCTCATCGCTTGCGTGTAATCTGAAAAGTTCCTTGTGATTAGTGTTGCTCAAGAATATTCGCATTGCGAATATTCATTACGAATATTGCATATTCGAGTATTCGCGAATAACTTGAATATCGCGGTGAATATTCGCTATTGCGAATATTCGTATTTTTTCAAATTTATTTTTAAAACAGATCACATCCTAGTGAACTCCATCGACGTCTAAAAGCATTGCTGGTATGATTAGAGACCCTGGGCCGAGTAGCTGAGGCGATCCTTTTATGTTGCCGAATATTCGCAATGCGAATATTCGTATTACGAATATTCGCGAATACTTTCTCTGCCCTTCTTTTGCATCAGAGCCAATCAGAGTTCTCCTACCACAGTTGTCAGAGGTTAGCAACCTCCATATCAACCAATAGGAACCTGCCTGCACGACCAGGGCCGATCCTAGGGTCACAGGCGCCTGGGTGCAGAAATATTTCTGGCGCCCCCACAAAGGGGGCGTTGTCATCTTACCAACTCCTCCCCTTTACAAATGTTTCTATGGCAATGACTCAAACACAGAGATGCTCCTCTAAGAAGTATTTGTTGCCCTGGGATCCTCCCATGATCTTTTAACAATAAAGAAAATACTGGAAGAGAGTACACTAATGAGACCTGGAGGGGAACCCCTCTGATACTGTTAGAAAGTGCCCCAAAACATAGTACAGGAGATGGTCAGAGACTGTAGACATGATACAAGAGATGGTCAGAGACTGCAATCATAGTACAGGAGACGGTCAGGGACTGGAGAAATAATACAGGAGACAGTCAGAGACTGCAGATATAATACAGGAGATGGTCAGAGACTGCAGTTCCTATTGTCATAAGTAGATAATGGCCGATCGGCTCTCACCTGACCCAGCGATACAGCAACAACGGTTCCTCTGATCAGGAGTCAGCTCACTCTGAATTGCCCATGGATACTCCACTGGGTAGAGCCCAGATCTGTATTCTGGCAATGACTCCATTCCTTTCTCCGCCAGGGATGGCACTCGGCTGTGTGGCTTTCCCTCTGGTGGCGCACGGCAGCGGGGTTCTCTCTCTGATGGTGTTCTCTCAGCACTGTCCTCTCCCTCTGGAGTCCTTGGTGCACTTCCCTGAAAGCTTTCCTGGGGTCCTGGCTCTCTCTCTCTCCCCCATTTAGCTGAACATGCCATGTGGGCTGCAGCTTCTTTGTTACAGTGGGGTTGCCAGTCCTCAAACTACAAGTCCCACAATCCTCTTCTCTGCTCCTTTTTCTATTCTATTCTAGAATATTCTATTCTTTTTTCTATTCCTTCCCCTTCCCCTTCCTCCACCTATAGTTGCCCCTCAGTACAGACCCCCTCCACTAAGTATAGACCCCCTCTGTCAGTGCAGACTCCTAACTAAGTATAAACCCCCTCCCTCAGTACAGACCCCCCAGGACAAACCACCCCCCATTAGTACAGACCCCCAGGACAAACTATCCCCCTCAATTAGTACAGACCCCCTCCATTAGTACAGACCTCCCTAGGACAAACCACCCCCTCCATTAGTACAGACCCCCAGGACAAAACACCCCCCCATTAGTACAGACCCACTTCCAGTATTAAAGACCGCCCCAGAACAACCCCCCCCCCCCATTAGTACAGACCTCTAGGTCAAACCAATCCCCCTCCATTAGTACAAACTCCCCATTAGTACAGACTCCCCCAGGACAAACCCCCCCATTAGTATAGACTCCCCCAGGACAAACCCCCCCATTAGTATAGACTCCCCCAGGACAAACCCCCCCATTAGTATAGACTCCCCCAGGACAAACCCCCCCATTAGTATAGACTCCCCCAGGACAACCCCCCCTCCATTAGTACAGACCTCCCTCAGGACAAACCACCCCCCAGTAGTGCAGACCCCCCCCCCCCCCGGACAACCCCCCTCCATTAGTACAGACCCCGAGGACAAACCACCCCTCCATTAGTACAGACCCAACCAGGACAAACTCCTCATTAGAACAGACCCCAGAACAAACCCCCCCATTAGTGCAGAACCCCCCCCCCCCAGAACAAACCCCCCATTATTACAGACCTCCAGGACAAACACCCCTATTAGTACCGACCCCCCAGGATAACCCCCCCCCCATTATTGCATACCCCCAGGACAAGCCCCCCATTAGTACAGACCCCCCAGGACAAACCACCCCATTAGAGCAGACCCCCCCAGAACAAACCCCCCATTAGTACAGACCCCCCAGGACAAACCCCCCTTAGTACCGACCCCCAGGATAAGCCCCCCCATTAGTACAGACTCCCCCCCATTAGTACAGATCCCCCACAGGACAAATCACCACATTAGTGCAGACCCCCCAGGACAAACCCCCCCATTAGTACAGACTCCCCTCATTAGTGCAGACCCCCCCAGCACAAACCACCCCATTAGTGCACACCCATCCAGGACAAACCCCCCCATTAGTACAGACCCCCAGGACAACCCCTCCTCATTAGTACAGACCCCCAGGACAACCCCTCCTCATTAGTGCAGACCCCAGGGACAAACCCCCCCCCCATTAGTACAGACTCCACCCAGGAAAAAAAACGCCCCCTACATTACTACAGACCCCTCCCCCCAGCACAAACCCCCGTCCATTACAGCAATTAAAAACACACGGTCCATCATGCCTGACACTGCTCCTCTCTGTGTCATAAGAGGACTCCTGTCTGCGGTGATCTGTGATCCACCCGGGCGGCAGCTGCAGAGGAGGAGACAGTGTGCAGCCGCGCCGCCCGGGTGGATCACAGATCGCCGCAGACAGGAGTTTTTTTATGACGCAGAGAGGAGCAGTGTCAGGCATGATGGACCGCCCACTCAGCGATGTCACTGAGCAGCTACGTCTCTCCACACAGAGACAAGACAGCCGCTCCGATCTCCGGACTCTTCACTCCCCTCTCTTACAGGAGGAGGAAGGGGGGACAAACACAGTCCGACAAACACAGCAGCGGTGGCGGCGGGGAGAGCCGCCGGCGCCGCACTACACAAACAAGGAGAGTGATTTTTAGACAGGCACTCTGGCGCTTCAGCGCCCCCATCTCTGTGGCGCCTGGGTGCACTGCACCCTTTGCACCCCGGGTAGGATCGGCCCTGTGCACGACCATTATATAAGATCACTCCCAGCAGTATTTCAGTGCAGATTCACAAGGTGGCTAGAGAGAGTGGAGTGTTTCTGTGCGTTTTTCCTGTGTATTGCGATCTTAGAGCTTAGCATTGTGTTTCCTATAGTGCTTTCAGTTCTGAGTTTCCTGCTTTTAAAACCAAATGCTTTTTTTAAAGCAAAAGACCCAACAGCTTTTCTAAAAGCTCAGATTTGTGTTGTTTTGTCCAGGTTAGTGTAGCTTAGTGTTAGATAGATTTTTGTGTAGTTAGTGTAAGTGTACATTTCTTTAAGGTAGCTTAGTTTAGTGTGTGTTTATTCTCTGTGTTTTGTGTATAAAAAAACAAACAAACAAAAAAAAAAATTAGCTTTAGTTTAGTCATATAAGTTTGTGTAAGTAGAGTTAGTGTTTAGTGCATTTTAGTTTATTATTTGTAGTCCTCGTCTTTGTCCTTCTCAGTCAGTGTAAAAAAAAAAAAAAAATTTAGCTTTAGTTTAGTCATATAAGTTTGTGTAAGTAGAGTTAGTGTTTAGTGCATATTAGTTTAGTAATCCAGGAAATGATCTCCGTTTTCGCGTGTTGTTCGCATGCATGCGCATGCGCGGACGAGAATTTCGTAATCAATTACGCATTCGCATTAGCGAAATTTCGCAAAATTTTTTTTTTGATAAAATATCACGAATATTCGATATTAACGAATATTTCACGAATATTCTTCTATTTATTCGTGAAATATCGCGAAATCGAATATGGCGTATTCCGCTCAACACTACTTGTGATGCTGTAATAGTGTGAATCTGATGTTTTCTGACCCCTCCTGCCTCCCCCCATACCCTGGAGCCCAGGGCAAAGATGCCAAATGAGGCCCCCCTTGTGGCAGGCACAGCACTATGAACTATGCCTCATGCGCTGTGGCATTAGAAAATTGTGATATCTCTGACTTTTCAGTCCAACAAGTCTGTCTATTACTCTGAAATTCCTCTATTTCCGTTCTATGAAATCAGTAGGTTTAAAGAGCACACCAAATGCTTAAAATAACTTCTTTATTATCTTCACTTTTATTCATATATAATACTGCTGCTTTGCAGCAGACAGTCCATGTACAAAAACACGTGATTAATAAAGTATAACAGAAAGTGGTAGTTCAAATATTCAATCTTGTCATTTAACATAAGATGGTGGATATATTTCTTTCTTCAGCATTTACTCTCTCTCTCTCTCTTTAAGTTATTAAAGCATTCTCTGATTTCTCTGAAAGGTGTAACTGTGGTTTGCAACTTGGTTTGCAGGGTTAGCTTAGTTGGGTTTGGTTTGTGAATTAGTTCGGTGACTTAGTTGGTATGAGTTTGTTTGAAGGTATGAAGGTATGGTATGGTTCGGTTAGGAGGTATGGTGGAACTACAAGTGAACACACAACTAGATCAGTATACAGTTATAACCACACTATTTGCAACAGGAACATTTATATAACTGTATCACATACCTATTTTACCCTTGTTTCCATAAAACAAGACTCTGTATGTCTGCTCTGCTCTCTGTCTCCATGTGGAATAATCTAGCAGCACATGTACAGTATTAGGAACCTCCCAGACAGAAAGGGATGCAAAGGAGGCTGTGATAGGTCAAGACTCTGCTCAATGTGAGATTAGCTGTTATTGGGCAAGGCTACTGATGAGTCCCACAAGCTTAACTCTATGCTTTCTGGCATGAATTCAGCTGTGTTATTGCCTACCTACTGCTGCCATACAAACAAATCACTCTTAAAGGCATATTTTTTCTTTTGCTTCTGTGAACACAACATACAACAGTTATATGAAATCCAAGCACAAAATCACAGTGAATAACTCTGCTTTTGTCTCTCACATATACACATGTACTCTACATTTAGGTTCCCAGCAGGCTTAGCTGTAAATACATGTAGGTTATATTAGCTACCTAGGACAGGTTCTAGCTGGCCAGCTACACCCCTCCCCAAAATGTATGAGCATTTTGTGTCAGAAAAAATCCCCTCCCTCCCCTCCAACCCCTCCAAAAAAAGTTGACCACTAATCTGAATGATTACCCCAAGCATAAGTTCTCTTTGCAAGCCAAAATTCTCCCCAAACAAATATTCCCTGTCTTCCAGTACTACTGCCAGCTTGTGGGTAGGCACTCTCTATGCAGCACCCCTCACCTTACATGATACCACAACTCAGAGGGCAGTTTCTCCTCCTGCCCACCCCTTGTCCTGGCCCTGCCTGCAGCCATAATCTTCAGGTACGGCAGGAATTATTACCAGTGCTGGACCTCATCAAGAGTGCGTTCTATGCTTGCCATTTCTACCCCCTCCTATATTCACAGAAGACATTTTATAAAATAAAAATGAATAGAGGAGTATGGCCTTTCATTCATCGTTCTGTTCCCAGCGTGTCGGGATCCTTCGGGGTAATTGACCACGCTATAGAAAGTGCACCTCAACTCAACTCAACTCATTCATAGATCGCTTTTTATTCATGGAAGCTATAATTCAGTTTCTGTGAATGAAGGACAGGGGCGGAAAGGGCAGGTAAAGTCGCAACTTTTGATGAGGGCCTGTCACAGGTCTAGCCTGGTAGTAACCTTCCCTGCAGCAGAAGATCGTGGCTGTGGGGTGTGGAAAGGGAACAGAAGACCATGGGGGTTATTTACTAAAGGTAAATCCACTTTGCACTACAAGTGCAAACTACGGGGTAGATTCACATAGAGATACGGCGGTGTATCTACTGATACACCGTCATATCTGTGAGATCCGACGCTCGGATCTATGCGGCTGATTCCTCGAATCAGGTTCCGCATAGATCTCCCTTAGAGCCGACAGGTGTAAGTTAGTTACACCGTCGGATCTTAGGCTGCAATCTCCCGCCGTCCGCTAGGTGGCGCTTCCGTTATTCTACGCGACAAATATGCAAATGAGTAGAACCGCCGATTCAGAACCGAACGCCCGGCCGTCGCTTTCTTTTTACGTCGTTTGCGTTCGGCTTTTTCCGGCGGATAGTTACCCCTGCTATATGCGGGGTAAGTGCGGCGTATCCTATGTTAAGTATGGCCGTCGTTCACCCGTCAAATTTTGTATTTTTTACGTCGTTTACGTAAGTCGTTCGCGAATATTGCCAATACGCAAATTGCATTAATGTCGAAACCAATGACGTCCTTGCGACGTCATTTGGAGAAATGCACGCTGGGAAATTTAGCCGCGGCGCATGCACAGTACGATCGGCGAGGGGACGCGCCTGATTTAAATAGTAAACTCCCCCTAGCCGCGGAATTTGCATTCCGCCGGGGGATTTACGATCCGCCAGGGCAACTTACGAGGCAAGTGCTTTCTGAATACAGCACTTGCCTCAAAAACTGGCGCTGGCGGATCGTAAAAAAGATAGATCACGCGGATCAAAAGATCCGCTGATCTATGTGAATCTACCCCTACAAGTGTAAAGTGCACTTGGAAGTGCAGTCGCTGTAAATCTGAGAGGGACATGCAAGGAAAATAAAAACAGCATTTTAGCTTGCATATGATTGGATGGTAAAATCAGCAGAGCTTCCCCTCATTTCAGATTTACAGCGACTGCACTTCCAAGTGCACTTTGAGTGCAATTTCAGGTGCCCTTTGCACTTGTAGTTTGCACTTGTAGTGCAAAGTGGATTTACCTTTCGTAAATAACCCCCTTTGAGTTTTAACTATTATCGCTCGCACTAAAAAAACTGACATGTTGCATTAAATTGAACAGCTAAAAATTCTCCTCATCTTCTTGCCTTTTTCATGGTATATTGTTCAACCCAGATATTTTTTTTAAAAGAAACTCACAACTTCAATGTGCGAAAAATGATAGTTTCCTGTATAACGCTCACCCTTTGGTCTTCTATTGAGATTGTTTTAGGGACATGTTTGGAGGACTGGGCAAGAAAAATATGGAATATGTACAGAGGAGATGAGAATCAGTCTTGTTGTTTCCATTCACTTTTTCCAAGAGTATTCAGCTGCAGGAGCCACTGAGGTCTGGCCATGTGAGGCTTATTAGGACTGGCAGGGAAATAAAGTCAAATTGAATTTCAAATAGAGTAGTGTTTGTGTATGCCAGAGAGCCCTTGTGTAATCAGATATACTTAGCAGCATATATGTAAACTAGGTATATACACTGTTTTTCCTGACTTTTATCTAAATTACATACAGCATGCATGAACTAAGACTGACAAGAAATTGGCACTTGCATAGTGAATGATTTGGATTTGCGGTAATGTACACCATAGTAGAAGAGCACAGCTTTTAGAAATAGAGGGTTTACGGTTTTGGTTTTATACTTCATATTGTTTATATTCCACATCTTATCATCATGAAGGATTAACAGATGCCTGAAAAGCAGTGGGGAGCTCATAGGGTGGCCATACACACTATGAAAGACTAGCAAGGGAGACAATAGTGAAAAATCTGCTCAACCTCAAATCCAATGAGTCCTCAGGGTTAAAGCCTCATACACATGATAAGAATATCAGACGAATGATCGTCCATTTTTTTTTTGTATGCTAGTCTCATATCTAATTGGTTTGGTTTATTACCCTTTCCCGCATTGCTTTCATTTTATTTGTGATCACTTTTATACCATTGGTTTTATTAAAATAAAACCGTTACCTCATGTATCTGCACCATTTGGGTTGCGTTTCTATTTCTTTTCCCCTCTCTATATGGTGCTTGGAGCCATCCAGCTGCTTCCACCCTATCCATCCGAGAGTTCCACCATTGCCATCCCATTCCTTCCAAGAACTCCACCAAGACATCGTGCACGTCCTTCCATTGAGGATTTGAATCGCTTCCACTGTGTTCGAATGAGCTGACTGTGCCATAGGAGTTCTCAGGCTGTACCGATCTGCTGTTCATGACAGACAGGTCCTACTGTTCCGGTAAGAGCATACCACTTTCGTTTTTGATTCAAGTGTCATCCTATCCGAGGATCAATGAAGTATAGTGATTTTACATCTATTGATTCCCCACTTGTGGATGGACTTTCACATATGTTTTCTTTGTGCTATCATTGATACACTCCAACATTTTCCTACCAGGACTTTTTCTACTCACGTGGTTTGTTGGGACTACACCATTCTTTTATTACTTATGTGTGTTATTATTATTTTCATGTTTCACAGCGCTACATTTATTTCCACATACTAAAGTTACGAAAATTCCAAACATGCGTAGTCTTCCAATTTTTTACAGACGAACCCTTTAATGTTTATGCGAAAATCATATGTTCTGGTATCATACGAGAAAAAGTAGCATGCTAGTCCCTTTGGATATTTTTGCATAACCTGCCATGATCGGCTCTTGAAAGCTGTGTACAAAATTATCAGATTATCGGACGATTGGTCTGCAAGCAGGGCCGTTTTTAAGGTAGGGAAAAAGGGGAAGCTGCCCTGGGCCCTGTCATTGTTGTGGGGGCCCAAAGCAGCTGTCTCATACCTGCCAACTACCCCAGTTTAAATTCCCTTGTCCTTTGATGTTTTAGTCCCATGCTGTGTCCTGATATTGCAGTGTGAAGTTCTGTTACTACTGCTGCCTAGCTCTGCCCTATTGTTGTGTACAGATGACTTACCTGCAGACCCTGTGTTTACATGTAAATAACCGGCATTGATATGTAAATAGTGGCGGCATTCATATGTAAATAGGGGTGGTATTCATATGTATATCATGCCTCCCTGAGGTCATATTCACCATCATCTATTCTGAATGCTGCCCACTGGGGAAATAAAGGGGCATGCTTGAAAGTCCTGTCTACAACTGTAGTCATTAAGCCTACCATCAGCATGTTGTGCAAAGGTAAGCAAATTGCTTCTATTGCATTGGTGGTCAGTGTAAACCCCTATTACATTAGTGATCAGTGTAAACCCCTATTACATTGGTGGCCAGTGTTGAAACTCCTCTTTATATTGGTAGTCGGTAAAAAAAATCAGCATTGCCATTGATCGATCAAGAGCGAAACTGAATGGAGGGGGCAGGGCGCAAGAAATTTCTTGCCCAGGGTCCAATCAATATTTCAGACGGCCCTGTCTGCAAGCGGCAGTGTGACAACACTGAAAAAATGACACTTTGTTACAATGTAAAGTAGTGAGTGTGCAGCTTGTAGAACTGTGTAAATTTGCTAACCCCTCAAAATAACGCAACACACAGCCATTAATGTCTAAACGGCTTGTAACGGTCACCACCGTTTACGATTTCCATTCTACCAACCCAAGACAGCCTATCCGACACTGCGACAATCCAGCAGGCACGACCCATTCTATTTGCCAGAATAATGAGACACACAGCTCTGTTACTGGTTCCAAAATGAATGAATACTCTATTGACCTGTTCAGAAGGCATAACTTGTAATATTCTTCGAGACATTAAGGAATATATTGTGGATTACTGTTCCATGCTAAACCAATTCAAGATATGTCCATTATTTCCTGGCTCAATCTATGCCCAAAAGTGACTCAACAAAAGTGAGTACACCCCTAAGTGAAAATGTCCAAATTGGGCCCAAAGTGTCAATATTTTGTGTGGCCACCGCTATTTTACAGCACTGCATTAACCCTCTTGGGCATGGAGTTCACCAGAGATTCACAGGTTGCCACTGGAGTCCTCTTCCACATCTCCATGATGACATCACAGAGCTGGTGGATGTCAGAGGCCTGCCGCTCCTCCACGTTCTGTTTGAGGATGCCCCACAGATGCTCAATAGGGTTTAGGTCTGGAGACATGCTTGGCCAGTCCATCACCTTCACCCTTATCTTCTTTAGCAAGGCAGTGGTTGTCTTGTGGGTGTTTTTGGGGGTCATTATGTTGTAATACTGCCCTGTGACCCAGTCTCTGACTCAGTATGTCACAGTACATGTTGGCATTCAAGGTTACCTCAATGAACTGTAGCTCCCCATAGCAGAAGCACTCATGCAGCCCCAGACCATGACACTCCCACCACCATGCTTGACTGTAGGCACACTTGTCTTTGTACTCCTCACCTGGTTGCTGCCACACACGCCTGACACCATCTGAACCAAATACGTTTATCTTGGTCTCATCAGACCGCAGGACATTGTCCCAGTAATCTAGTACAAGAACTTTCACTAAATGTGGACTGCTTAATGAGCTTGTTGCACAAATCACTTTATTGCACTTTATTTATATATATTTATTTAACCACTTCAGCCCTGGACCATTTTGCTGGTCAATGACCGAGCCACTTTTTGCGATTCGGCACTGCGTTGCTTTAACTGACAATTGCGCGGCCGTGCGACGTAGCTCCCAAACAAAATTGGCGTCCTTTTTTTCCCCACAAATAGAGCTTTCTTTTGCTGGTATTTGATCATCTCTGCGGTTTGAATTTTTTGCCCTATAAACAAAAATAGAGTGACAATTTTGAAAAAAAAAATTAATATTTTTTACTTTTTGCTATATTAAATATCCCCCAAAAATATATAAAATAACTATTTTTTTCCTCAGTTTAGGCCGATACGTATTCTTCTACATATTTTTTGTTAAAAAAAAAACGCAATAAGCGTTTATTGATTGGTTTGCGCAAAAGTTATAGCGTCTACAAAATATAGGAGATAGTTTTATGACATTTTTATTAATATTTTATTTTTTACTAGTAATGGCAGTGATCTGCGATTTTTATCGGTACTGCGATATGAAACCATGATTGATAATTCTCTTTAAAGCATCATTTAACAGGAAAAGGAGTATTACATTTCTTTTCCACCAGGTCTTTAAAGGTCCTGTAAAACCCGCTTTTTAAGCTGGAATTCTCAAAATAGCTATAAAAGATAACTCTACAGCAGGTGTCTCCAATCTTTTCTAAACAAAGGGCCAGTTTTCCGTCTTTCAGACTGTAGGGGGGCTGGACTTTGGCCATTAAGAGTAGAAAATGACCCGGTGTCAGTGGGAGTAAACAGTTCCACATCTGTGGTATTAGGAGGAGGAATAGTGCCCCATTGTTGGTGTCAGTGAGAGAAATAGTGCTCCATTGTTGGTGTCAGTGGGAGGAATAGTGCCCCATCTCTGGTGTCAGGGGAAAGATTGGTGACCCATTGTTGGTGTCAATGGGAAAAATAGTTCCCCATCATTGATGTCGTGGGAGGAATAGTGCACCATTGTTGGTGTCAGTGGGAAAAATAGTACCCCATCATTGGTGTCAGTGGGAGAAATAGTGTCCCATTGTTAGTGTCAAAGAACTAGTGCCCCATCATTGGTGTCAGTGTGAGAAATAGTGTCCCATTGTTAGTGTCAGTGAGAGGACTAGTGACCCATCATTGGTGTCAGTAGGAGGAATAGAGTGCCAGGTACTATGGCCCACTGTTACTGACAGCGGGGGCAAAAATGCCCCAGGGGCCAGGTAAAAGCAAGCAACGGGTCACATCTGGCCCCCATGCTGCAGTTTGGAGACCACTGCTCTAGAGGGTGGGTGACTCTGCACTGATGTAAGTTGCTGTATTGTTTATTCACTGTAGCAATTTGTCCAAACTAAAAATCCTAAGTTAGGGACACATCATTCTTGGCTGAAAAGCTAAGTATGGCCATATGGAAATGGGAAGAGACTTTGCCCGGAGTCACAAACAATGTTAAACACCTAGTTTGGTTTGAACCCTGCCCTATTTACCCCAGACAAAAATCCGCTTCAGTTGTAATTACAAAGCGAATAACTAGCAAGTTGTGCCATTTCTTGCACATACTGTATGCCTCAAATTAGGCAATATCTAATAAAATAAAAGTGGACCTAAAGACTCATACACACGATCGGACTTCAAACAAACTTTTCTGTGGATTTTTGTTCGAAGGGCGTTGGCTGTGAACTTGGTATGCATACACACGGCAGGACTTTTTTAACCAACAAACATGAACGTAACGTAATTGACGTACTACGTGTTTTTTCTGCTCTTTAGTGCCACCCTTTGGGCAACTTCTGCTATTGCTGGTTGATATTTTGATATTTTGCATGCGTGTTTGTACTTTGGACTTAAGTCCGATGGACTTCTGTACACAGGATCAGACTTTGCTCCATCTGACTTTTGTTGCCGGAAAGTTTGTCTGTTTGCAGAGAGAACATTTGTCCGATGAAAACCGAAAAAGGTTGTCCGATGGAGCGTACACACTATCGGATTTTCAGAAAAAACCTGGTCATTTTGAAGTTTGTTGTCAAAAAGTCAGATCGTGTGTATGGGCCTTTACACTTAATTTTGCAAGATTTGGAAAGGATTGTCTCACTTGTCTAGTCGCCACATCAGGGTATAAGGTGGAAGGGGTATTGGGGTGTTTTTAAAAGGGGTGGTGGGCCAAGATGTATTATTTGGACCCTATGTCTGCTTTAAGACCTTTCTAGATAATTATATGAAGTATGGCCCAAAAATGTCGTGCATTTGTCCTAAAACAGACTCTAGAGGCCTCTGCTTTATTTTATAAAAACCCATCAGGGAAGAAAGTTTAATTATACTACCCTTTCCAGTGGCTTCTGTACTGCATGGGGTGACTTCACATTGCATCTGAAGAGATCCCAGGGAATGATGAGTAGCTATAAATCATGAATGATGCTACAGCATAGTACAGCCGCCTCTTCTTCTAAGATTTTGACCAATCCCCATGATCTTTAGGCTGCATTCACACCTAATCGCGGCGTTTTGTCCCGCGAATTGCGGCGACAAATTGCAGAGTTTTGTTCCGCAATTTGCGGCGACAAAACGCCGCGATTTTAACCCCCAGGTTCACATCTCCTATGCCGAACGCCGAAGCCGCCTGAAAAAAATGGTCCGGGACTTGTTTTGAGCTTCAGGCGTTGGGCGTTTCGGTGTTCGGCGTGGAGATGTGAACCATCTCCATAGAGGGCAATGGTATTTCTCCCCTTCAGCGTATCGAGCGTCGGGCGTCGGGCGTAAATACGCCTAGATGTGAATGGAGCCTTATGGCGAATGGTGATGTCACCTTAATCTAGGTGCCATGAGCAGAAGTTGGGGGGAAAGTATAGTTAAAGAGGAGTTCAACCCAAAATTGGAGCTTCCACTCATCGGATTCCTCCCCCCTCCGGTGTCACAATTGGCACCTTTCAGGGGGAGAGGGGACAGGTATCCTTTCCCACTTCTGGGAGTTCGGGCTGTGGCCTGTGACGTCAGTGCAGGGCTCCCTCCTCCTCCCTCCCGGCTGTAGGACAAAGGAGCAGGCCTCACGCATGTGCAATATTGTTCCAGGAGAAAGGTCGAAAGGCTACACTGCCGGGTAGCCTTACCCGCAATGGCGGCAGCAGCACCCGACAGCTGATGGAAACATCATTTGCGGGTGCCGACATCGCTGGACTCCAGGACAGGTAAGTGCCCATTTATTAAAAGCCAGCAGCTGCAGTATGTGTAGCTGCTGTTTTTAATTTTTTTTTTTTTTTAGGCGGAACACCACTTTACTTTTTTTTACTTTAACACTATTATATGGAATGGGAGAAAGAGCATGACATGTAAAAGCTGTCTGTATAGACAAAACATTTTTCTGCTTTGAATAGAATAAGGAAGGGTTACTTTTTTCTGCTGTTTGTGTACTATTGGCGATATTTCCTTTCCCTGTCTGTACCAGACACACACAAAGGTAAAAGAATTCTCCCAAAGTGATGGGAATTCCCCTCTTATGCCTCGTGCACACGACCGGTTTGCCCGGCAGGAAGACTGCCATGAGAGCTTTTGGCCAGGAATCCTGGCTATGTGTATGTGTATGTAGAAAAAGTTTTCCTTTTTCCTGACGGGATTCCCGGCTGACTTTTTCCTGTTGGGAAAACAGGTTGTGTGTATGCTTTTCCGAGGGGAAAAAAAGCGCATGCTCAGAATCAAGTATAAGACAGGAGCGCTTGTTCTGGTAAAACTAGCGTTCGGAATGGATAGCACATTCTTCACGCTGTAATGCCCTGTACACAGGATCGGTTCGTCTGATGAAACCAGACCGATGGACAGTTTTCATCGGATGAACCGATCGTGTGTGGGCCCCATCTTTTTTTTTCCCATCGGTGAAAAAACTTAGAACCTGTTTTAAAATTATCTGATGGTTAAAAAACGATAGAAAAATACGATCGCCTGTGGGGAAATCCATCGGTCAAAAATCCATGCATGCTCAGAATCAAGTTGATGCATGCTCGGAAGCATTGAACTTCATTTTTCTCTGCACGTTGTAGTGTTTTACGTCACCGCGTTGGACATGATCGGATTTTTAACTGATGGTATGTAGGCAAGACTGATCAAAGTCAGCTTCATCGGATATCTGATGAAAAAATCCATTGGTCCGCTTTCATATTGGATGAACCGATCATGTGTACGTGGCATAACGGTCTGAAAAGCACAAAGACTGAAAAGCACGAATCGTCTCTCACCAAACTTTTACTAACACGAGGATCAGCAAAAGCAGCCCAAAGGGTGACGCCATTTGAATGGAAGTTCCCCTTTATAGTGCCGTGGTGTACGTCACCACGCTTTGGACGGGCGGTATTTGGCCTGAACGTGTGTATGCAAGGTAGGCTTGAGAGGAATCCCGTCTGGGAAAACGTTGATTTTTTTTTTTCTGCTGAGAAAAACGGTCGTGTGTACAAGGCATTAGAGATTGGTACCTTGGACATGTGTTTGCCCCTTGCCTCTTGTTCTGGGTACAGTTTTAAAATGTTTTTTTTTTTCATGGTGACAGTGGGGAAATAAACAGCAGTACAAGCCTGACAGAGCATCTCACCCCTCCCCACTCTATTAAAAAAGAAAAAGAAAAAAAAGTTTTACACAAGGTGTACTTTGCATTTGCAAGACCATCTTTAATATCAGGTCTCAATAGTTGTACCCAGTGGTTTATTACATTAGGTTACGTGCAGTACAGTAAAATTATACTTTGTGGCGCTACATTAAGGAAACATAAAATCTGCAGATAACCATCATTCCAGGTCTCAGTAATATGGGACATAGCCAAAAAGAGAGGATGCCAGATAAACAGAATGTCATTTTTTTTGGCCAATTTAATAATGCACATATTGTATAGTTTAACACCTGTGCATAAAATATTCATTATTTTACTATTGTCTTTTCAATGTAGATTTAATTCAGTACATTGGAATTTAAGGTGATGGCTTTATTCCTAAAATAATAGCTTAAAATGGTGAGAAGGGGAAGCTAATAACATTCCCATTTTGTGGACCTGCTGTGACTGTCCACTGGGTGTTCCAGTAATCTTATATGCTCTGTTCCGTCTACTTTCAGGTTTCCTCTTCCCCCTTCTGTGCCGGAAATGCACTCATTCTGAATGTAATATCTGAGTTCTTTTCAAAATAACTGTGGGGAATTGGAGACTGATGTCAAGAATAGGTGTTTGGCTTAGTGACTAGTCCAATTTTTCTCTACTGGTGATTGACTACAATGGAAAAACATTTCTAATTTTCGTGGTGTAGTATGTTTTATTTTATATAATGGTTGAACACATTGGGGTTGTTTTACTAAAACAGGAGATTACAAAATCGGGTGCATCTGTGCATAGCCAATCAGCAGGGCGATCCTAGGGTCACAGGCGCCTGGGTGCAGAAATATTTCTGAGGCCCCCAAATGGGCGTGGTCATCTTACCAACACCTCCCCTTTACAACTGTTTCCATAGCAATGACTCAAACACAGATATGCCCCCCCTAACACGGTCAAGGAGAACACGTCAGGCACGGACCGCCCCCCAGCGACGTCACTGCACGGCTGGTCTCTCTCCACACAGAGACAGCCGCTGCTTCGCTTTGCTCCTCTGACAGGAGGAGGGAGGGGGCAGGCTTGGGCAGGAAACACAGTGGTGGCGGCGGAGACTGGCGGAGAGAGCCACGGAGGACAAAGAGAGGAGGAGGAGGAACGGAAGCACTGTGGTGCTTCAGTGCCCCCACTTCTGTATCGCCTGGGTGCACTGCACCCCACGCACCTGCCTAGGATCAGCCCTGACAATCAGCTTCTAACCTTAACTTGTTCAATCAAGCTTTTGTCACATCTACCCCAACGCAGGTGGTCAGACACTATAGCTGGCTACTGTGTTCTTCACCTTTAGCAGCCCCAATTCCCATAAGGCAAGCAGGCCTACCAGTTGCCCCAGGACTTATACACAATGTTATAATGCCTGGCCAGCATGTCAGGGCAGGTGTAAGCTGAGAAAAGCAAAGCAAACAGATACTTGTGGTTAGCAGACAGATAGCGTGGTTCTATGACAGTCCAGGTAAAAGTCAGACTGAGTTCAGGGAATAGTCCAAAATCTAGTCCAAACTCAAACACAGGGAAATCCAATCTAGCAGAGCAGACAGGGAGCTTGATCAGGAAAAACACACATATCACACTCTATCACAAGCATCCAAATGAGGGTTTAGCTGGCTTATAACAGGTTTGACTCACCACATCAATCAGCCTGCAGGTGGGGAAAGACAGAGAGAATGCCATAGCCAAAACCCGGATGCTGGAATAGGGAGCAGGAGCGCTAGACGCTCATGACAGCTTTGACAAAAAACGTGGAAGCTGATTGGTTTCTTTGCAGAGCTTTTGCACTCTCCAGTAAATTAACCGTATTATTTCAATTTGTGCTGTTATAATAAGGATTTGTTGACCCACAGAACACACAGCAGAAACAAGGGCATTTTCTTAAAATTTTTGTAAATAAGTTGGACTTTTAAGAAGAAAGGTAAATATCGCAAGGTTTAGCTCCACTTTAAAGGGGTTGTAAAGGTAAAAAATGTTTCCTTAAATATCTTCCTTTACCTTAGTGCAGTCCTACTTCACTTACCTCATCCTTCGATTTTGCTTTTAAATGTCCTTATTTCTTCTGAGAAATGCTCACTTCCTGTTCTTCTGTCTGTAACTTCACACAGTAATGCAATGCTTTCTCCCTGGTGTGGAGAAAGCTTCTTGAGGGGGGGCGAGCAGGAGGGTCAGGACACTCTCTACTTTGCAGATAGAGAAAGGTGCTGTGTGTTAGTGGTTGTGCTGACACTCCTGCTCGCCCCCTCCCCCCTCAAGAGGCTTTCTTGAAGGGGGGGGGGGGGGTTGAGCAGTGTATATATATATATATATATATATATATATATATATAATGTTTATGGTCGTGGCCCTCTGACTGAGAGTGATGTGGATCACATAAACACGCGACAAGACTTACAACAAATAGACCTGAGGTGTGCCTTGGTGGTCTGGTCAGTATGCCAAGAAAAGGGGGCATACCCAAAGTAAGTAATGGGTAGTTAATTGAAGAAGGATATGCTGAGAAGTGCCCTGAAAAAGGGAAGGGCGGGAGGGTGTCGAATGCGATTGAATGCGCAGACTCACGGACATGAGGTGAGCTGGGAAGAGTCGGCCCAGTGATGTGTAGTACTGCACACTGAACCGACAAAGAGCATGTGTGAGTGGGCTGCTTAAATACCCTCCGGGCTCCTCCCATAAACTCAGGCCACCATACTGGCCTTCTTATATATTACAGTTTGGTATGTTTTTAAGTTGAAATACGCAGCACTTGTATTTGAAGTGAGTTTTGTGCACCATTAAACAATGTGTCCTCTTTTTCCACTCCAGCTTGTACCCCCCCCCCAAGGACAAATTCAAAAATGTACCTTTCATAATATTCAGCTGTGCTCCCAGTATGACATATAATAGATTCTGTAGTTCTAAAATTAGTTCAGTCAAGTTTTTGATAGTAAATGGCCTTTTACAGAAGACATTTGATGTGTGAGATTGATACCATTTCAAAGAATTTCTTGTTGAGAAGTTGCACAATGTCTGGTTAACAGCATGAGATCATTCAATTATATACCAGGTACCTGCAGGAAACCAACATAGACCATATCCCGCTTTACCCATGCACAGTTCTGTATTGTATAACTGATGGCTAGCAGACTTCAGAACTAATTGATTCATAAAGTAATAAAGCCGCCTTTTAATTCAGTATGGTCGCTGCAACCCTAGTTAGAAGAAAGCGCATTCAGTGGAGTTAAATATATCTTAATTGGAAGTCCTAATAGACAAAAAAAAAGAAAAGCTATTCAATCACACATACAATCTGAACAGCTCTCACCTCTGGAAAGCTGACAAACTGGAAAATAACTGTATTTGCTGACGTATAAGACGACTGGGCGTATAAGACGACCCCCTATTTGTGCAAGAAAAAAATAGGTTTTGGGATATACTCGCCGTATAAGACGACCCCCTTCCTACTAGACTGTCTGGAAGCTGAGGGGTAGCCAGTACAACCGCTGACAGGTACAACTGCTGACAGAAACAGGCTTTTTTCAGCTTTTTTTAAATCTCAGTGTGCCATTACATTACATGCCTCACTGTTCCATTACATTACATGCCTCACTGTGCCATTACATTACATTACATGTGTAGCGCCCCCTTGTTTTTGTGGGGGTGTTACGCTAAAGTTAGTGGGGAATGGGAGAGTTACATGGCTCCCATTCACAATTTGTCAAATTTGGGCTGCTGCCATTCTTCAGAACTGACCTGTGGACCGGTCTGCGCTCCAGGGGTGTGTTCCCACCCCTGGGCGGCAGCTGGCGCTAGAGGGGTTCTGGCAGACTCGTTTTCCTCAGCAGCCAATCAGAGGGGTTAGTTCCCTCACTAAGGAGTGCTGAGGGAGGCTATATCTGGGGCAGCCGCCTTGGCCTCAGGGCCGTTCTTGCTTTCTGCGGGGTCCGAGTCCAGGTTCAGCATCCACCTTCGGGGTGCGCGCATCCATGGACCCCGCAGCCATGGCCTACCTGGCCGAAGTAGCGCACCAGGCGGAGCTTCATTCTAACATGGAGAGGGATCCCAGTAGCTGCTGGGTCTCGAACTCATCCTAAAAGATCCCAGGCTGGGAGCCGTATGGTGGGGGATCGGCTTGAGGAGAACCCGGAGGCAGGTGATCCAAAAGGGCTTGAATGAACCATCGGGGATCCAGAGACTCTAACTAAATCTATTGGGAAGACTAGCTCATTTCAATTTCATGCTCCTCAAGTACTAGGCCTGTGGCAGAGGCCTTGTCCTCCCAGCATTTGCAAGTGACGTTCCGACTGCCAGGTCTGTGGCAGAGACCTGTCCGGGGGCACTTTACCCACTCCAATTGGAGTTGCGACGAACTCAGTGAAAGTCATTGCTGAAAGTCAGATTGCTCTCTCACCTTTTTGATATCCAAGGCCTGATACTCAAATCCTCTCTCTCTCTGCTCATCAACCTTTCCTGTCCTGTACCATGTTGATGAAGGCCATGTTGGGCCTTGGAATAAAGCATTGAAGAAAACCCAACTAAAGACTGGACATTCGCTCTTCTTCTCCTCAACTCACAAGTATCACCCCTAGACACCTGCCAGGTAACACAACACGCCGATCCCACTTATACTCAGCGGCTCCTGAATGGGGTAGCGCTACACATGCCTCACTGTACCATTACATTACATGCCTCACTGTACCATTACATTACATGCCTCACTGTACCATTACATTACATTACACTAATTTTCACAGCAGAGCCTCTGTTTAGTGTTCCGCCTATCACGGATTTCCTCTCGTCCGAGGCCGAGGATGAGAAGGCATTCGTGATAGGTGGAACACTGAACAGAGGCTATGCTGGGAAAATTAGTGTTCCGCCTATCACGGAACAGCCTGAGGAGGAGGCGCGGCTTTCGGAAAATATGGTATAAAAATAAGTTGCGCTAAACTTACTCAAGTGTAATACGTGAAGTGAGTAACATTGATATAAAAAAAAATATTAAAAAAGAAACTCCTTGCAAATGCATATGATGCAATCACAAATCTAAATGTTGGTTTATCAAATAATGATTGACAATGAATAGTGCATAAAATAAGAGTTCTTAGCCAATATGAAAATGACCCACGGTGACACACGAAACACTCCAGAAGATGTTATAAGATCAAAGATGTAGCCTTCACCCCTGCACACACTGCCGCTTACCAGCTGTAAATAATCTCCTATTACTTTTTATCACGCATGCTTTTGACTTGTTACCCTGCCCAGGCCTTTATACAGCACACCAATAATCTCAGCGTCTTCACCAATGGAGATCCTCACAGGTATGTGTATCCAATTGGTCCCCATGCAAAAATAAAGTCTTCCATAGTGTAAAATCCTTATAATATTATTGAAGGTTAAAAAATTTTGCACTTACATTTATGCAGAAAAAAATCGGCAGTGAAAAATACCGAGCTGGCCAGCTCTTGATTGTAGCCGGTCAATCCGGAACCTACGTGTACGCGGTGACGTCAGCACATCGCTTTACCACTACGCGTTTTGTCCCACCCAATGTCACCCTGGAAGTTGGAAAATTGTTGGCCAGTTCCTTTTGTTCTAGCCTAGTGCATGTTCCCATATGGGTAGTCTATCCATTGTACATTAGACATGACATTGCATGACAGCTTCTGATGGAATAATCAGACCTCCTTGTTTATTGGTTAATTAAGATCAGGATGTGCAAAGTGCAGTAATCCAATGCAACTAAACTACAGTTAGCTCTGTGAGTAGATGATTGATTCTTATAGAAGGTACTTTTTTGAGTTAAGAAAACATACTATAATAGATTTAATTAAAAACAGATGTCTCTAAAATCGCCCCCAAATTCGGGACTGACATGTGGGACTCGCACATTTTCATTCTCGCAGTCAGTGTGAACCTAGGCTTTCAAATAAATACATACAATAAATATAAATTGTATTCTTTTTTAGTCTTTAGCATAACAAATAAAATATATTGGAAAACCTTCAGTTTAATGTATGGTTTGTGACTTTGGCACAGCTGCAGTATTTCAGGGATAACATCTGCAGTTTAGTGATTGTTGTTTCATCTTGTACAGCACTGGATAAGATGGCCGAGGGCAGTGATCCCAGACATCTATAAGGATTATGTAACAATTCACATTTTAAGATCTCCTCAATAGTCATTGTTTCATATTATATTCTGGGAAAGACATGAGTCTTACTGTTATTTAATAAGGTGTGTTTTTTGGGTGGTGAATGGTGATGAGCTGAAGTTTCACAGTCTACTGGACAATGTCAACTGTTATCAAAAGACAGTGCTTGACATTTCATTTTTCTAAACAATTGAGAACAAGTTTTCCATCAAGAGGGTTATGAAATAGATGGTGTGTGGTCTTTCCGGACAATTCTGAAGAACACCTCACCAGCACAAAGCCACAAAGATTCCAGTATTGTCATACAGTATGTTTAGGCTGCAGGGAAAATCATTGCTTTAATTTACCACAATGAACAACATTAAAACACATACTAGATATACAGTATGTAGCATTTTTCAGGTCTGAAGTGATAAGGTGAAATGATAAGGTGAATAGTGGGTATGGCCAAATTGAGCTAACAGTGGGAGGGACTTATAGGGTTAAAAGTATATAATGCCCAGAGTGCAGAGGTCAGGAGTATGTAATACTCGGTGTGTAGGGGTCAGGAGTATATAATACCCAGAATGCAGGGGTCAGGAGTATGTAAAACCCAGAGTGCAGGGGTCAGGAGTATGTAATGCCAAGAGTTCAGGGGTCAGGAGTATGTAATATCTGGAGTGTAGGGGTCAAGGGTATGTAATACCTAGAGTGCAGGGGTCAGGAGTATATAATAACCAGAGTGCAGGGGTCAGGAGTAAATAATACCCAGGGGTCAGGAGTGTATAAATGCAAAAGTGCTTCCCAAGTATAGATATCATCCACCCACCCCTCCCTTCACCATACACACCGGTCCAAAAAAATTGTTGCAAAAACATGAGACTCCTTATTCATATTTGTCTCTGCTTTAATTTTCGGCACTGACACCTGTGCCCATTTAGTGCATACAGAAGTTCTGGGGAGAAAATAATTAAAGCAGAACTCTGGGATCCCTATTAAAAATCTCCTATTAGTACATCCCCTACACCAGGGCTCAAAATTTCAAGTCCTGAGCTACTAGCCAAGCCTCAAGGCATACTCGCCAACAGTTACCCCGCCCAACCCCTTCCATGTCCCGCCCCCTAATCCCACCCCTGGACACGCCCTCATAAATTATCTCATGAAATGACACTTAAATGTTTTATGCAGAATTAAGTTATAAAAATAAATATTATCAACAACTTATTCCATGCCCAAAAATGCAGCCTGCCCATGTCTACCAATGCAGCATGTGTCTCAGGTGCAGCCACGGGTCCCCAGTGCAGCCACCCGTCCTCAATGCAGCAAAATGTCCCCAATGCAGCAAAATGTCCCCAGTGGAGCCTGTGTCCCCATTGCATCCAGTGTCCCCACTGCAGCCAGTGTCCCCATAGCAGCCAGTTTCCCCATAGCAGCCAGTGTCCCCATTGCAGCCTACCTGTGCTGGGTAAGAGAGAGGAGCCTGAGGAGCTGGAGCTGCCGCCGCCTGTTTTTTCAAAGCGCAAGGAACATAACAGCTTTCAATTCAATAGCTGTGTTCCCCGCCGTGAGCCATCACTTACAGCCCCTCCCACCTTGTTCAGGAAACTTTGATAGACAGATCACCCGTCCAATCCTGGCATGGGTGATCTGTCTATCAAAGTGCCCAGATAAGGGGGAGGGGCTGTATATGACAGCGTGCAGCAGGGAACACAGCTATTGAATTGAAAGCTGTTATGTTCCCTGTGCTCTGAACAACCAGATGGCGGTGGCGACGGTGGTGGCGACAGCAGCTCGCCCCCCCTGCTCCCAGGCAGCCCACGCTCGCCAGCCCTCAAAATGTACTCACAAAATGCGAGCAGTGCACTTGAAATTGCACTGAAAGTGCACTTGGAAGTGCAGTCACTTTAGATCCGAGGGGGACATGCAAGGACAATAAAAAACAGCATTTTAACTTGCACATCATTGTATAATAAAATCAGCAGAGTTTCTCCTCATTTCAGATCTACCCCTCGGATCTACAGCGGCTGCACTTTCAAGTGCACTTTCAGTGCACTTTCAAGTGCAATTTGCACTTGTAGTTTGCACTTGTAGTTCAAAGTGGATTTGCCTTTCGTAAATATCCCCCATGAGAACTGTTACCAGGACTGGGTTTGGTATTTAGTGCCAGATATATCAAAAATACTGACTACAATGTATGGGTAAATTACTGTATTTATTGGCGCATAACACTTACTTTTTTACCCTGAAAATAGAGGGTAAACTGTGCCTGCGTGTTATACGCAGGGTCTGTGGAAAGGTTTTTTTCCTGAAACTTCCCTCCTAAAGTTAGGGTGCGTGTTATACGCCTGTGCTTGTTATACACCGATAAATGCGGTAAATGATGAACATACAGTATACTGTACAGTACATAACAAATATCAAATCTGAATATATGTTTATATTTAGTATATTTAAAATCCAGGGAACTGCATTCACATGCAACATTTCGTTATTTTGCTGCAGCCTTATAATCCCTGGCCAGGAAATACAATGAAATGTATTCCTAATAGAATGGACCTATCTTTTGCCAAACATGCTCATTCACATGCAACATTTCGTTATTTTGCTGCAGCCTTATAATCCCTGGCCAGGAAATACAATGAAATGTATTCCTAATAGAATGGACCTATCTTTTGCCAAACATGCTCATGATCTTTTATCTGGTCTCTAGAGCGGCCTGTAATAACAATTGAACACAGCTTGATTCTTTATCTTTATATCCAGGGAAGAATTTGGCAGCATGAACTGAATATAATTTCACTGTTTCCATCATCAGTTCTCTCTACGATCCTCCCTAATAAGAAAAGCCTGGCCTGCTCCTTTCATTGTAACAATCTCTGCATTTCATTAAACTCTGCTAGGTCAGTCTGCGGATTCTTTTGAGAGACCTCATCACATACAAATAATGGATGGGTACTATGCCGATGTGAACTTATTGATTTACATCATAGAAGCTTCTTGTCCTCCAGGCAAATAATACTGTATGCTGTCCAGTGGCGGCTGGTGCTCAAGATTTTTTTGGGGGGGACAAACTGAATAATAATAAAAAAAAACATCAATTGTAGCCTCACTGTGCCCATCAAACGCATCTACTGTGCCCATCAAATGCAGCCACTGTGCCCATCAATTTCCGCCACTGTGCCATCAAACGCAGCCACTGTGCCCATCAATTGCCGCCAGTTTGCCCTATCAAATGCCGCCAGTTTGCCCCATCAAATGCCGCCAGTTTGCCCCATCAAATGCTGCCAGTTTGCCCCCCCCCCCCGACACTTACCTTTCTCAGGTCAGCACCGTTCTCCACGCTCACTCCGAGTCCTCGGTGTCTTTCTTCCGTCCTCTTCATGTCATCTCTGCTATGATTGGACGCCTGATGAAGCACACAGCAACAGAGCTGGAGCTGTCAGACACAATCTGTGTGTTATAGATTCCTCCTGTGTCACCTTTTTTCTCTTGGTGTAAGTAAACTTGTTAGAAGTGATTCATGCTGATAGCAGAGCAACAAAAGAGCAGACAGAAATGACACTAAGGCCTCGTACACACGACCGGGTTTCTCGGCAAAAACCAGCAAGAAAACTGCTTCTTGCCGAGATTCCCGTTCATGTGTACGAGGCATTCATGTTTCTTGTCTGGAAATCTGGGCAGAATCTCGACGAGAAAAAAAGAAAACCTGCGCTCTCTTTTTTCTCAACAAGATTCTTGTCGGCCTGTTTCCCGACGAGAAACCCGAGAGTGTGTATACTTACCTGTCGCCGTGGAAACCTGCGCATGCTCGAAATGACTTTGATTTATGCACGGTAGCTTCCATGGCATAGGTAGGGTAAAGCAAGATGGCGGTGACGGCATCGAATGTGATGAGCGCATGCTCGTCGTATGCGATGACGTCACTGCGTTCTTTCTTTTCAAGAGAACCGTGGTTCTTTTCAAACGAAAGTCTTCACACTCCAGCGGCAAGAGTTTCTTGCCAAGAATCTCGTCAGGGATAACAACAGGTTTTTCCTGACAAGATTCTCGGATGTGTGTACGAGGCCTCAGCACTTTTAATTGAGACACGTACACATCATAGGAGGGATATATTTTGTTAATTTTTGATTGACTGAGGTGTATAACCACTTTAAGTGCATTTTAGCATGTGTTCTATTGTGATTTTTTTGGTGGGGGATTTAAGGCACAATACTCCAGCTTGATGAAATCATCTGTGCATGTGGGCAGTGATGGATGAAAAGGCTGCCTCTTTTAGTATACAGGCCAGTCGGCTCTCCCCGTTCTTCAGCTCCGGGGACCAATTGCGGGACTCCAGCAGGCGATCGGGTCCGTGGGTCTTGTGGTCCCGGAGCTTTGGACCGGGTCGCGGGTGCACGCTGCGGGTGCGTGCCTGCGACCCACGGGTGGGCACTAGCACAGGACGTACCTGTACGTGCATGTGCCCAGCCGTGCCACTCTGCCGAACGTAAATGTGCAGGAGGCGGTCCTTAATTGGTTAAGACCCTGGCTCCTGGGTTTGGTGAGCATTTTGCTAGTAGCTAGAGTAGGGACAGGTTAATCACCTTTCAGGGACTGTGCTTAGCATCAGGGAAAGGCTCCAGAGGACTGGTAAAAGTGCAGGTACATGCCATCCTACCTGGAAGCCTCCCCACTTGGGTACACAGACCAGCCAGGCCATATTCCGCTCCTGTCGACACACCTGAAACCTGCTACTACTGACACATCTCTGTTACATCCTGTAATTGCCTTCCTGCTGGGTTAGTTGTTTATTGCCGAATTTCTATCACAACATGTGACGGCTCTCGAATACCCCAGGTGGGCACATCCGCCAGACCTGTGTCTCCTGTCCTCCAAACACACCCGCAGCCTGTAGATTCGCCATAACCAGCACCTCAACCCCTCAATCCACACAGGTGTTGAGGGTTAAACATGCAGAACATAAACTTTTTATTAAATCCAAGACATACAGTTTTACACACAGTTAGGGACACTCCCCTTAGCCTTGTCAAAGAGGGGGGGGGACAAGGAACAACCAATGGGAACTGAACATTTGTACATTGAAACAGTCTACAGATAAAAATAAAGGGATTATGGTAAGCAGGCAGCCTCTCAATACACATCCCCTGCAGAGAGACGTCTCCAGTCCAGACCATTGTCTATGTGTCATGAACCAACACAATTAGACGCAGCAAACAGAGGGGGGGGGAGAAGAGATGTAGCATTACAAGAGATGTAGCATTACATTAGCATTATCTCAATGCCAGCTTGTCTCCAGTCTCTTCTGGGCCATAAACTGTGGGTGACAGGCCAGCCCACAGTCCCTTCCAAAACATACAGTGACAGTGGGTTCTGTCACACAACATACTACTGTATCGCTGTACCTGAACTCTGCGCAGCACCAATGCTACCTACCTACCCTCTAGTACCGTCAAGTGCTTCTTTTCTCCCCTAAATAACCAGTGAACCCAGAGTTGGGCTTTAATGTTGATAATTGCATAACAAAACAACCCGAGGAAGATTATGAAAATGACTGCTTGCAGCTCTTGGTGCTTGCATTTACATGGTGATGATAACAGGTTTGGTGTAAAGAACTCATTGATTATTGAAAACAAACATGAAAACATAGGATTGTGACCATCAATACCATATTTTTCTCATTTATTGACCTCATCAGTCCAAGCTTTTACCAAACTGCATAATATGGAAAAGGAATGTTGCACACCTCTGTTCTGTCTTTGCTTTCTCTGTCTCATTCATATGTTTTAATAGGTGCCCTTATGCAACACAGAATAATAACATTTTGTAACTAGAGCAGCAGAGCGTTGTACTTTGTTTTGTGTAGATTATATAATTGGGTTCTTAAGGTGTATTTTCACTTTGACGGCCAAATTGGAATAACACCTACTTTACACCTATTTTGTTACATGTTCCCATTCTCATAGCATAACTTTTGGATGCTCTCCTACTAGCTATCTTGCTTTATGAGGGGGCCGAGGTGCTTTGTTTGCCATAATTAACCATTTCAGTACTGTGCTAGCAGATCTCATGTCATTCGTTGTAAACTAGATTTGAACACTGTCCTAACAAAGGGTTAAATACTGTCAAGATGAGATCTGAAAACGCAGTATAGAGATGGTTAATTATGGCAAAACAGCACCCCAGCCAGCTCCTAAACCAAGAAGACTAGTAGGACTTTTTAGTGTTGGAGTTTCCAGAAAAGAGCATCTAAAAAAGAGAGGCAACTTTTATTGTTTTAAAGTTATGCTATGTGAATGAAAGCATGTAACAAGGTGTAAAGTAAGTGTTATCCCAATTTGGCTGCAAAAGTGGAAATACACTTTAAGAACCCCAATTATATAATCTATTTAAAACACAGTATAAAGCACTGCTGCTCTAGATTCCAAATGTCATTATTCTATGGTGCATAACGGCACTTATTAAAACCTTTGGACGTATTAGACCAGGCAAAGTCAGAACATTATTATGCAGTATGTTAAAAGCTTTGACTGATGAGTTCAATAAACGGGAAACATTTGGTATTGATGGCCACAATCCTATATGTTCATGTATATTTTTAATAATCAATGAGTTCTTTACAGCTCTTTATATTGCTTATATAACAGCATTACCCTTTTCACACTCAATAGTTACTTTTCTAAGTAGTCTGCGGGATACAACTCTGAGCTCATAATTCTGCCATCACACGCGTGGGAGTTCAACTTCAGAAGACAATGGCACGCTACCTCTCTCAGTCCATTGCAGACCGCTGTGTTGCGATCCTGCTCTGATTTTATAACACAATTTATGTCCCCTTTTATAACAAAAGCACAGTTTCACTTTTTTATTTGTTCCTGCCTAAAACTTTCTGAAGTTTCTTTGCTTTCATGAAAAGATTTACCATATCAGGCTAAATCTAAATTAAAGTTTCAAAAGACAATTCAATAGGCCTGAGCTTTAATGATTTTACCATGTTGTATCTCTAATCACAGACCTTGGGCCAGATTCAGATACACTTAATATTGCGCTGCGTAATCGAAATACTCTACGCTGCCGTATTTTACCAGGCTCTACACCGAATCCTGGTAGATTTTTGCCCGTACGCTACGACGGCGTAGTCTATTTCTCGCCGCGTAATCGAAATACGCGATTGGGGGGCGTGAAGCATTTAAATTAAGCGCGTCCCCGCGACGATCGAACTGCGCATGCTCCGTTCAGAAATTTCCCGCCGTGCATTGCGCGAAATCACGTCATTACGTCATTCGTTGTTTGAGTAGCGTCGTTTACGAACATTCCTATTCCCGGACGACTTACGTAAAAAATAATAAAAGACGTCGGAAAACGTAGAAATTCGACGCGGGAACGACGGCCATACTTAACACGGGCTGTCTAATATTAGACCAGCAAAAAGCTGGTATAGTTTTACGCAGCGAAAAGATGACTAAAGGTGCCGTAAGAAATTGCGAATGAAGATCGCAATTTCTGTGATCGCCGGCAAAAGCTTATTAGCATACCCCGACGCGGAAAACGACGGGAAGTCCACCTAGTGGCCGCAATTTTATTGCAGCGTAGATCCGAAGGCGTACGAACACGTAATCCAGACGAATTGAAGCCCGCAGCCGTCTATTCATGGCTTGAGGTTTCCGACTAGCTAGAAAACGCGCGTAATTTGAAATTACTCCAGTCTAACACCAGTTAGATGGGCGTAAGGGCTCTGTGAATCTGGCCCCTTGAGTTCATATAAGCTGCATCATTTATTTAATTCTATACTAAAAAGAGCCTGCCCGTCAGACTATTTCAATAAAAATCTTCCCATAAGGTTATATTTTCATTTACATAATTTATGCATTTAATCTACTTATAAAAAACACCCTTGTGTAGGCATCCATAAGCCTCGAGACTGCTGCTGGGCACCGCCATCTTGGATGTGATGTCAGCAGCCCCAAAAAGTCATACTCTATAGTCTATACTATACCAAGGGGTCTCCAAACTTTTTAAAGAAAGTCCAGTTTTCTGTCCTTCAAAATTTAAGGGGGGTGGACTGTGGCCAGTGGGAGTAGAAAATGTCCTGCTGTCAGTGGTAGTAAACAATGCCCTATACCAAAGTATTAGGGGGAGAAATAGTGCCCCATCATTGGTGTTAGTGGGAGGAATAGTGCCCATCGTTGGTGTGAGTGGGAGGAATAGCACCCTGTCATTGGTGACAGTGGGATGAATACCGCTCCATCAATAGTGCCCCATCATTGGAGTCAGTAGGAGGAATAGTGGCCTATCATTGGTGTCAGTAGGAGGAATAGTGGCCCATCGTTGGTGTCAGTAGGAGGAATAGTGGCCAATCATTAATGTCAGTAGGAGGAATAGTGGCTCATCGTTGGTGTTAGTAGGAGGAATAGAGCCTGTCGGTGTCAGTGGGATGAATACTACCCCATTGTTGGTGTCAGTGGGAAGAATAGTGCCCAATGTTTGGTGTCAGTGAGAGGAATAGTGGCCCATAATTGGTGTCAGTAGGAGGAATAGTGGCCCATCATTGGTGTCAGTAAGAGGAATAGTGCCCTATCCTTGGTGTCAGTGGAAGGAATAGTGCCCTATCATTGGTGTCAGTGGGAGGAATAGAGTGGTAGGAACTATGGTCCACTGTGGCTGACAGTGGGGGAATAATGTCCCAAGAGTCAGATAAAAGCAGGCAAAAGGCCACATCTGGCCCCCGGACTGTAGCTTGGAGACTACTGCTGTATACCATCCCCCAGCAGCTACATGACATTTTTGTAAGGAGATGAAGGCAGGGTTGGAGTTCCTGGCTTAGCACAGGGAGAAATTAGACACTACCACAGAAGGAAAGAGCTTTGAAGTGCAAGGAGGGGATGGAGGGGGGGGGGGGGGGGGGCAAAAGGTTTACCTCTATCTATAATATATGTTTTCTAGCATGGTCAAAGGCACAAATGAATAAGGCTGCTGAGCCCTGACACCGTGGTAAGTTTATGTGCCTCTGTCATCCATAGCTCTCCTCTCTGCTCTCCTCTGTGGTCGTGTGCCCTCCTCCCCCTCCCCTCCATGCCTGTCAGCTCTGTTTTCATGCCTGTCCCCTCACCTCCTGATGCTCAAATTACTGTACATTTTTTTTACAGTATCCACTCTGTTTACTCTCTGTTTAAAAATAATGCATCTATAAACCTGTTTATGGCTAGTTTAGCTTTGGTTTTTCCAGCACATGGATTGGTGAGCCTGGGACATTTGCCTCATTTGTTTATAGCAATAAGGCAACCCTGCCTGTGCCCGGTGGAGAACCACAGATTGCCCTACCTGTGATATCTACACACAATTTATATTGAAATAAAGTCCAGTAATTCATGAAATAAGCTTTGCATCATATTATACACATTATATGGTACATCAAGATTCAGTTTCCCAGCCATTTGAAATCTGACTCACCTAGGATATGAAGCAAATGTGTATTAAATTTGGCAACAACTTCAAAAAGTTTTTAAACACAAATAATCACATATAACTATAAACCTTCCAACCTGTTTGTGCATGCAGTGTGTTTGACTTTCTATTACTTGAGGGCACCATTTATTTAGAATTCTGCTTGTTCTTTGTATTATTGTTTATGTTCATATTGTTCTTTGTTCTGCTGCCATTTTTTCCACAATTTTGCAGCAGAAAAAAGGAGTCTGGAACCTGAATAAGATTTTAAAGATTTATTTACAGAACTGTGAATTATTTGATACATTTGACCACAATAAATTGTAGAGACCATGCGCTGAGAAGCATAGGATTGGATTTACTAAAGGCATATAAAATGCGGTTTGCTCTGCTGATATCTGTCATTCAATCATGTGCAAGCAAAAGTGCACTTACCGTAATTGAGTCTGCTAAGTGAAATTTCATTAAGCTCTGGGGAAAATTCACTTGCAAAGTGCAACTTCCCTTGGAAAGTAAGCTACCTACTATATTTGTCTTTAATAAATCAAACATATTATGTTTTTTCATTATCTTTAAAGATAACCCAATGGTAATGTTATTTCAATAGTAATTTTCAATCTGTATATATATATATATATATATATATATATATATATATATATATATATATATATATATGTTCACATGCAGAGTACTTGCCATGCTCTTACCAACATTTTGCTGCCATTTGCAGCCCTCTAGCCCTTTCCATTACTTTTATAGAGACATTTTAGTACTCAAAAGTTCTGGTCCCCATTGACTTTAATGGGGTTCGGGTTCAAGTTCGGTTCAAGTTTGGGTCCCGAACCCGGACTTTTTTTCGAAGTTCGGCCGAACCCGTCGAACCCGAACACCAGGTGTCCGCTCAACACTAGTGGTCACAAGTTTGCAGGTGTCTCAATGATTTGCAAGTGTCTGTGCTGCAGGAGACATGGTAGCAACGGGTCATAAGTGTCTGAGTAGCAAATTGTAAAGTAAAAGTAAATGAACAGAAATCCAAATCAAATCAATATTTGGTGTGACCACCATTTGCCTTAATAAAAAGCATACATTTTTCTAGGTACACTTGCACACAGTTTTTGAAGGAACTCGGCAGGTAGGTTTTTCCAAATATCTTGGAGAACTAACTAGAGTTTTTCTGTGGATGTAGGCTGCCTCCTATCCTTCAGTCCCATCATATAATCTAAGACATATATGATGTTGAGATCATGGCTCTGTGGGGACCAAAGCATAACTTCCAGGACTTCTAGTTCTTATTTATGCAGAAGAAATTGATGACATTGGCTGGATGTTTGGGGTTGTTGTCCTGCTGTAAAATACATTTGGGGCCAATCAAATGCCTCCCTTGATGGATGAGGTCATTTCTGGCCAGACTTCTCAAAAAAATAGATGAGTGTACCACTGGTTTCTGCTAGTTCGGTGCCAATGGCACTTTTGGACATTTTCCGATGTTGAAGGGAAATAAGCATGATGTGTCTTTCCTTGGCCAACCACTGTCCGCCTATTGTCCTCAACGTCTCCTGTTTCTTTGTACTTCTTCAAAAGAGCTTGAACATCTTGTAACCCCAATCTGCTTTAAAATATTTGCCATGGGGAGATCTTGTTGATTCAGTATGTGTATCTTGTGTCTTTGTTGTGGCTCAGTCTTGTAATGGTGTATGACCTGTGACATGAAACTGTCTTCTACAACCTCACCTTAGTAGCAGTGTTTGGTTGTGTGTAATATATATATATATATATATATATATATATATATATATATATATATATATATATATATGTGTGTGTTTTCCCTTTGAGGTTTTTTTTCGGGACCCACAGGGAGGGTGGGGGTGTCCTGAAGGTGTATATGCCTGGGAATTAAAAAAAAGTGTTGCAGAGATCCACAAGATGTCTACCTGTATGTACAAGGGCTGCTGCTGGGAGTTGTTGCTCTTAAAGGGTCACTAAAGGAAAACATTTTTTTTGCTGAAATTACTGTTTACAGGGTATAGAGACATAATTTTAAAAATTATTAAAAATAGATAAAAAAATCAATCATATAATGTGCCTACAGTTTAGATTAATTTTTAAATTGGTTTCATGTTTCTGTGAAGTAAAGAGATACACAGAACAAAAACAAACAAATACAGGGTAATGTTTGTTTTTAAAATGAATCTGATTGGTTCTGAGGAGTTTTAGACACATAGTAATCACACCTCTTTGATCGTGGACCACAGTGAAAAGCTAGCATGAGTTTTTTCATAAGGAGCCAGACAAGCAGGAAGTGTGGAGATCAGAGAAGTATTACAGCTACTTCAAAACAAAAACGAACAATGAGGACATGAAGCCAGGACTGCAGTAAGGTAAAGGAAGCTATTTAGCTAAAAAAAAAAATATATTTTAGTGATCCTTTAAGTGTTGAAAGCCTGACAAGGCCATGTGGTCACTGATCTGTGCCAAAGGAGAAAACTGCTGTGAGACTTTGCTGTTGGGGCGAAGTTCTGCATGCACTAAACAGGGTTCCAGTTGTTCCAGAGTGTTTCCGCTGTTCCAGTTTTCCTGCTCTTCCAGCTGTTCTATTGTTGTGCCTCTGTATTGTGCCAAGTGGACTTTCCTCTCTTTCCAGCACCTCTAACATTATATTGAATAACATTGTATTAATGTAGTCATACGTGATGGTGGTAAATGTTTTTTAAATACCAGTATCTCAACAATCTGGGTTTTTCCTGTATGCCTCTTGAAATTATTGACTTTCACTGTACAACATACAGTATATTAGCAAAATATGTAATTTTTGCACTTGTTTAAAAAAATATTCAAATTCAAGTAATGCTGCTATGTGTTGTCTCTTCTCAGCTATGCTAGATGCTTTATACTTTGTTGAAATGAAATAACCTTTTAATTGGCAACATCCTTGGAACAAACTAGATCATAGAAAATTAAACAATAAAAAAAATCTCAGTAGCATGAACATTATCTGGATATTTAACAGATCTAGCTCTCACAAATTATAAGATAGGCTTTACTGTCAGCATTTTGTTGAACAATTACATTTTTAATAGCGTTATACTAATTAGGAAAGGAATAGAGAATATGAAAGTGAAATTTTGAATATGTATAACTGTGTGAGTCTCACTGATGGTGATACCACAAAAGCAAACAAAATCTGCTTGGCAAACACATCTTCCCTCCAGTCCCCTATGGGCCATTAATTGGTAATGTTTCAGCTGCGGATTCAGTGCTCATTAATCAAGTGTAAGGAGAGGAATGCAGAAAACGGCAAGAAATGATTTTGCAAGTGCCATTAACCCAATGTTTCTCAATTCCAGTCCTCACGCCCCCCCCAACAGGTCAGGTTTTCAGGATTTCCATTATTTTGCACAGGTGATTTGATCAGTTTCACTGCCTTAGTAATCACCACAGCCTTTTCATCTGAGGGAAATCCTGAAAACATGACCTGTTGGGGGGGGGGGGGGGGGGGGCGTGAGGACTGGAGTTGAGAAACACTGCATTAACCATACTTTACTACACTTGGTGGAAAGTTATAAAATATCTGATATTTATCGTTCAGATTTTACTACATCTGATTGCGTTTCATGTGTCTTCACATAAAAACTCTTGTTGCATTCTGGTTATCTGTTATGTCACTTGAAGCATGGCTAGAGAACTCCAGATTAAATTGAAACTGGCAAAATGGGACTTTACTCTATTTTTCCTCATCAAATGAATATTCACTATTTGTAACCCTGAACCTCCTCCAGGCCAATCAGGAAGCTGGTCTTGAGACCCGTTATCCGATTGGCTAAAAGGACAAACTATCCTATTGGACGCATAGGAGGACGGAAGGAGCCGCACGGTGAAGAGAATGCAGGAGCCGCTTCCAGCTGCCTAATGCCCGCCACCCACAACCTAGATGTGGTAAGTGCCAGACCAGGTGGCAGACAGTAGGTGGGTGGGGGAGGTGCCACCGGCCATTGGGTGGGTTTTTTGCCGCCCCCACAGAAAAAAAACACCAGCTACCACTGATGTAGCAATAAAATAAAATAAAATGCAATCTATATAAAAGAAAAACTGTTAAGATACAAAAAAATTTAACATTAGGAATGAATCATAAGAATGACAAAAAAATGAGGTTAGAGATGGGAAGTACACTGGCCTCATAAAAACATTGTTAGTAAAACTGTTGATACAGATTGCAAGCTTGGTATAGTCGGGGACGTCATTGGTTATCTGGTAATATTTAATTAATGAATGCCAATACATTGATGAGAGCATGGAGTCACTGTGGACATTGCAGGGAGCCACTGTTAGAGCTACTGCCGCACAACCTTCTGCTCACTACATTTCAAATGGATTGACGCTCAGGCCTATGTATGGAGGTGCCAGAATTCTTCTACATTTGGGAGCAGGGAGCTGCATCTACTTTCTCACCCGCTGCTGCCACCCTGTCAGAAAAGGAATATTCGTGTACACAGAAAAATTAGCCTGAGGAATCATGTTCGTGGCCGAACAGCGGTTGAGCATGCACGCATTGGTACCAGAAGGGCTATTTAGAGTGCACTAGTGCAGTCTGTCAGTGTTGTTTGGTCTATTATGCTCCTTGTGTTCCTGTTATTTGTTCCTGTTGTACTTCTGTTGCCAAATTGATCCTGCCTCTGACTCTGCCAGAACCAATCCCTGGCTTGTCCCCGGATTATGCTTCTGTTCATCCACTCTGCTGTTACTGACTCTGGCCTGTCTCCTGACCGCTCTCCAGCCTGCTGTCTGAACCTGATCTGCCCACTAGCTGATGACCTGAACTGTTCAACTCTGCCTTGTGCCTATCCTGCATCCGCACCATGGATGGACTGGCCATTGGGACTACAGGAGATTCCGGTGGGCCGATGGCTCAGTGGGCCGGTTGGAGGTCCGCTGCGATCTACCCGTCAATCACCGACAGCTGGAGCCTGATGGGTAGATCGAGATTAGTCAGTATGCAGAGTAGCGCAGGAAGCGTGTGTTCTCTCTCAAGTCACGCCGCAGCTGCTCCCTGCCCCCGGCAGACCCTTCTCTCTTCTCGTCCATCCCAATTTGCATGTGACATCATCTGGGATGGACGAGAAGAGAGGAGGGTCTGCCGGGGGCAGGGAGCAGCTGTGGCGTGACTTGAGAGAGAACACACGCTTCGTGCGCTACTCTGCATGCTGGCAGGTAAACGATGTGCCATGTGCCCTGATGTGCTATGCCCCTTGCCCTGATGTGCTGTGCCTTAATGTGATGTGCCCTGATGTGCTGAGCTTTGTACTGTACACTGATATGCACTGTACCCTGGGCCAGTCTGGATGAAGTCCAGGGCCACATTTTTGTCCCAGTCCAGCCCTGATCCGCACCAGCCTATCTACATCCTTTGCTGGCTTCTGCCGCTCCGCCAGCGTGTCCGGTCCTGGGATACTTGCAAACCAGATGCACATCAGCAGCTGCCAGTGAGAGACTTCACAGGCACTCGTGTGCACTGAGCTCTGGCGTTCCCTGTCACCCTACCAGGGACTCCAGAACCAGTAAGAGAGGTCTCCCTCAACGTTTCAGGCTTCACCACCATGTACATTACACACCTAGCATGTCACTACATCTAAAGGGCCAGGCCTGAAGACGTGAGGTTACACCTGCAGTCATGGACAGGGCTAATTCCTCAAACACCAAGGTCACCTGCATCTGCTGGTGAGGTCAAGGCTGCAATGAATTCAGTGATAGCGAAGCCAGTGGCAGCTGTGATGCCTGTGTCCTTTGCTGTAGGGGAGGCAGAGTTAGCTGCTGAACAAGATGAGCCAACTGGGAAAGCTAGTGATACAGAGACTGATCCAGGGTCACCCAAGTTTGGCACAGAACAGAGTGGGACACTTCAGAGTGGTCTCAGTCAGAGTGGTCCTGGGGAAATAGCATGGAATGTCATGGGCAGTCTCCTGAGTCAGATCCTGGGAGAGTCTGTCACTCGAGTGCAGGAGAGTACTGAGGGACTGCATCTGGATGTGCTCCATAAGAAGCTAAGCAAAAAGGCTCCTGATTCCCATGTGCTGTCTGGAAAATGGAAATGGATGAGCTGTTGTGCTTGCTTGCTCTACATCTGTTATTGCGCCTAATGGGTTGGTTTACCATTTGCTGACTATCAGGAAAATTTAATTACAGTCTGAACTGTTGCCCCAGTCAACGGAAGGGTCATGCTTGAAAAATTAAATTTTGTTCCTACTGAATCCTGCAGAGGGGATTATCTGCCCTTATTCCTGACCTGCTGGAGTTATTCCGTTGTTGCTATTGCCACACGTTGAATTAAACTGTTGCTTAAAGTTGGGGACAACCCAACTCTGCAAGTTCCTGTTGTTTTGCTGAATCATGCAGAGGGAACCCTCTGCCTTTGCTTCTGCTTCTGCTTTGCTGAATTAAACATATGGGCACTGATGGCACTGACAGGTGGTTGGCACTGACAGGTGTCTGGCACTTATGGGCAGGCACTGAAATGCAGCAATAAATTACATGAAATGCTATGCTACAGGCTGCAGCGCCCATCTTGGTACACCCTGCACTCTACATCAGTAGGTATCAGCAGACATCTTGTTACTATATGGGCTGGGTGTAACAAGATGTCAGCTGCTGGCTTTCTGTGGCCAAGTGCAGGGTGTGCCAAGATGGGCGTCAGGGTGTTCAAGCTGTCGGCGACTAGGGATGAGCCGAACACCCCGGTGTTCGGTTCGCACCAGAACCGTCGAACAGACCGACCGTTCGCGCAAACATTTAGAACCCCATAGAACCCCATTGAAGTCTAGGGGACTCGAAAGTTCGAATTCAAAAACGATCATTTTAAAGACCAATAACGTCTTTGAGAACCAGGGTCTTGCCCCAGGGAACATGTATCAATGGAAAAAAGTTTAAAAAACTGTCGTTTTTTCAGGAGCAGGACTTTTCACAGGCAAGCTATAGACACCCAGCAGGTACAATATTTAAAGGATTTTTTTATTTTTTTATTTAAACATTATTAAAATCACTGCTCCAGAAGCAGTGATTTTAAGGATGCTTAAATAAAAAAAAAAAAAAAAAAAAAATTCCTTTAAATATTGTACCTGCTGGGTGTCTATACTTGTGATAACGTCTTTAAATAGCACCTGCCTGCCAGTAAATTAGGAATAGCTGATCTAGCTAAGCTATACAATGTATAAATATATGTACAACTCCTAGGGATGTATATATATCCTCTACACACTGTAAATTAAGCTAAACTGACTAGCCTGCCTGCCTGCTCTATCTAGCTATATAAAAAGAATATCTCTCTGTCTCTCTGACTGCTTTCATTAACAAGCCGGAACACACTACACAAGGCCGCCCAGCAGGCAGCCTTATATAGTGTGGGGCGTGTGCTAAAGCCCTGAGCCATAATTTGGCCAATTATGGCTCTCCGTTTTTTGCGCGCTGTGATTGGCCAAGCATGCAGGGTCATAGTGCATGTTTGGCCAATCATCAGCGCGCAATGCCGCAGTGAATTATGGGCCGTTGCGCGCCACTCGAATTTGGCGCGAACGACCCGTTTTGTTCGAATTTCGTTGAACTTACGAACAGACAATATTCGAGTCGAACATACGTTCGTATCGAACGTGGAGCTCATCCCTATCGGTGACCACTCCACCCACTGAGGCGGCCCGCTCCTCCTGATCAGCCTACTGACGCCGCCCGCCCTCCCCGCCCACTGAATCCGGTCACCTGCTCCGCCCACTGAGGCGGCCCTATCCGCCTACTGAAGCCGCCCGCCCTCTCCGCCCACTGAGTCCACTTGTCGCCGACCAAATATCAGGTCAGCCATCGGGAGCATTTGTACAAGTACTCACACAAATGCTCGGGACAACCCTACTTCAAACCTTGACGTGATATTTGTGTTACTATGCTAACTGTGTTCTTTTTTAGGTGATAAGAGATATGCACTTAAGCTGAAGTATAACGTATTAGTAATATTGGTGCATTAACCCAGTGTTTCTCAAGTCCAGTTCTCAAGGTCGTGTTTTCAGCCCTTCCATTATTTTGCACAGGAGATTTGATCAGTTTCGCTGCCTTAGTAATTACCATAGCTGTTTTTATCTGAGGGAAATCCTGAAAAGATGACCTGTTGGGGCACCTTGAGGATTGGAGTTGAGAAACACTGCACTAACCATATACTGTTAGCTAGCGGTAGGGCTCCATCTAGATAGGCTGTTTATATATGTATAAATGTCTATGTAATAAATGTAAATGTTGCTTTAAGGCCGCATACACACGATAGGTTAAACCGATGAGAATGGTCTGATGGACCGTTTTCATCGGTCAAAACCGATCGTGTGTGGGCGCCATCGGTTATTTAACCTCTTCAGGTCCGCGCTATTGACAGAATACGTCAGCAGCGCAGACCTGAGGCGCCGGGGTCACGTTTTTGGACGTGATTTACTTGTAATTCCCCGCGCACGCCACAGGGTGGCGCGCGGCGGGGAAAAACAGTCCCGACGCATCACCGAGGATCCGATGCGTGTACCCGGCGGCCGCGATGTCCGTCAGGTACACGCGATCGTCGGTGAGAGAGCAGGGACGTGGAGCTCTGAGTGTAAACACAGAGCTTCACGTCCTGTCAGTGAAAGGCGACTGATGCTGTTTCTCTTGTACATAGGGAGACAGCATCGGTCACCTCCCCCAGTCACCCCCCTCCCCCCACACAGTTAGAACACACCCAGGCAATACATTTAACCCCTTCCTCACCCCCTAGTGTTAACCCCTTCAATGCCAGTCACATTTATACAGTAATTAGTGCATTTTTATAGCACTGGTCGCTGTATAAATGTGAATGGCGCCAAAAATGTGTCAAAAGTGTCCGATGTGTCCGTCGCAATATCGCAGTCCCAATAAAAATCGCAGATCGCCGCCATTACTAGTAAAAAAAAAATAAAATAAAAAAATCATAATTATGTCCCCTATTTTGTAGGTGCTATAACTTTTGCGCAAAGCAGTCACTTATTGTGATTTTTTTTTTTTTTTTTACAAAAATACGTAGAAGAATACGTATCGACCTTAACTGAGAAAAAAAAAATATAAAAAAAAAATGGGATATTTATTATAGCAACAAGTAAAAAATATTTATATATTTTTAAATTGTCGCTCTTTTTTTCATTATAACGCAAAAAATAAAAACCGCACGGGCGATCAAATACCACCAAAAGAAAGCTCTATTTGTGGGGAAAAAAAGGACGCCAATTTTGTTTGGGTGCCACGTCGCACGACCGCGCAATTGTCAGTTAAAGCGACGCAGTGCCGGAAGCTGAAATTTCGCCTGGGCACGAAGGGGGTTTATGTGCCCAGTAAGCAAGTGGTTAACCATCAGTTAAAAAAAAGCCAACTTGTTTTAAATTTAACCAATGGTTTCCTCAAAACCATCGGTTAAAAATCCACGCATGCTCAGAATCAAGTCGACGCATGCTTGGAAGCATTAAACTTCATTTTTTTCAGCACGTCGTTGTGTTTTACGTCACCGCGTTCTGACACGATCAGTTATTTAACCAATGGTGTGTAGGCGCGACGGACCATCAGTCAGCTTCATCGGTTAACCGATGAAAACGGTCCATCAGAACGTTCTCATCGGATGGACTGATCGTGTGTACGCGGCATTAGAGTTCTGTTTCAGGATGGGTACTTATTAGGCCTATCACCAGTCTCCCTTTTTTGTGCACATTTTACACTGTGGCTAAGAGAATGTTTAATATGTGGAATATGTGGAATGCCACATACAAATTTTTGTTACACTGTTATTTCACTATCCTTTAGTATTGTGGAAAACTCCACTTTTGTTTCAAGAGAAGTTTTTGTGCTATGGCCCATGAGGACAGGGTCTATTTATTTTTTAAGAGGAGGTAGACGTAGCACCCATGGTACTTCTGTACCAGTGGCGGTGCATCCATAAAGTGCACAGGAGTGCCGCCCCCTCTCTCCTGCACCGCTCTATTACCATAGATAGAGTCATGACTCTATCTATGGTCACTGCTGACACCCCCTATTCAGGTGCCTGGCCCATTTTTGGGTGCAGGGCACCTGAATTACAGTGGTGGGGGTGTTTTTTGGAAGCACCTGATTAGAGCCATAGGCTCTAATAGGTCGCCCAAAACAGTGAACAGTGTGTGCCATGCTGGGCCTTCTCTGTTCACTCAGCTGTGTGTTAGCAAAGCAAAGGAATTCACTTTGCTAACACTGAACCGCTTCTCAGCCAATCAGGTTGCTGGGTCTGTTACCGGTCACCTGATTGGCTGAAACATCAGGTGCTGTGATTGGACGCCTGAGAGAGGACGGAAGAAGACACGGAGGACATGCAGGAGACCGCCGCTGACCCGCTGAGTGAGTTAAGTGCTGGCAGCATCTGATGTGGCATAGTAGCGGCAATTGATGGGCACACTGGCAGCATCTGATGAGGCACAGTAGCGGCTATTAATTGGCACGCTGGCAGCATCTGATGGGGCATAGTAGCGGCAATTGATGGGCACACTGGCAGCATCTGATGGGGCACAGTAGAGGCTATTAATTGGCATGCTTGCAGCATCTGATGGGGCATAGTAGCGGCAATTGATGGGCACACTGGCAGCATCTGATGGGGCACAGTAGCAGCAATCAATTGGCAAGCTGGCAGCATCTGATGGGGCACAGTAGCGGCAATTGATGGGCACACTGGCAGCATCTGATCGGGCACAGTAGCAGCAATTGATAAGCACACTGGCAGCATCTGATGGGGCACAGTAGTGGCAATTGATGGGCACACTAGCAGCATTTGGTGGGGCACAGTAGCGGCATTTGATGGGCACACTGGCAGCATCTGATGGAGCACAGTAGCGCCAATTGATGGGCACACTGGCAGCATTTGATGGGTACAGTGGCTGCATTTGATGGCACAGTGGCAGCAATTTATGGGCACAATAGCTGCATTTGATGGGCACATTGGCTGCAATTGATGTTTGTTTGTTTTTTTGAGTTTGGAGCACCAGCCGCCACTGTTCTGTACCATGCTACCTGATGCTATCTGATGCAGGCAAACACACTGGGCCAGATTCTCATTCTCAATTCCGGCGGCGTATCGTTAGCCATTTACACTACGCCGCCGCATCCTACTAGAGCAAGGTGCCAGATTCAGGTAAAAGTTACGCGGCTTATCTGTAGATAAGCCGCGTAACTTCTAACCTATGCCGTCGTATCTGTTTTCTGTATTCAGAAAACAAGATACGCCGGGATTGATCTCAGATACGAGCGGCGTAATTGTATTTCGCCGTCGTATCCGAACTGCAATTTTAAAATGGCCGCTAGGGGCGTTCCCGCTGATTTACGCCGAGAATATGTAAATCAGCGAGATACGCCAATTCACGATCGTACGCGGGCCCGACGCAGTGACTTTACGACGTTTCCGTAAGAGATACGCGGCGTAAAGAAAAACATGCCCCCTAGGTGGCGTATCCTATGTTAAAGCGGAGTTCCACCCTTAAAACCACTTTGTTTCATCCCATCCAGCATACTGGCGTCAGCGCCAGTATGCTGTTTTTTTTTAAATTTAATCCATGTACTTACTTTATAACAGATCATTTAATTTTGTGCGCACCGTGGTATGTCGCCGCTATAAGGCGTCACGCCTTCCAGAAACAGCCGATTAGCGTTCGGCTCTTCTCGGCGCCTGCGCACAGACCCAGGAGCTGACTGCGCAGGCGCCGTATATAGCCGCGTCACGCCCTCCAAAAAAAGCCGAACTAGGACCGGCTATTTACGGCGCCTGCGCAGTCAGCTCCTGGGTCTGTGCGCAGGCGCCGAGAAGAGCCGAGCGCTAATCGGCTGTTTCCGGAAGGCGTGACGCCTTATAGCGGCGACATACCGCGGTGCGCACAAAATTAAATGATCTATTATAAAGTAAGTACATGGATTAAAAAAAAAACAGCATACTGGCGCTGACGCCAGTATGCTGGATGGGATGATACAAAGTGGTTTTAAGGGTGGAACTCCGCTTTAAGTATGGCCGTCGTTCCTGCGTCGAATTGAAAAAGTTTCACGTCGTTTGCGTAACTCGTCCATGAATGGGGATTGACGTCATTGACGTTCACGTAGAAAACACCGTCCTAATGTGGAGCATGCGCACTGGGATACATTGACGGACGGCGCATGCGCAGTGCGTTCGCCGCAGGATCGCGCCTAGTTTAAATACTACACGCCCCCTACCCGCCAAATTTGAATTCTGCCGGCCCATTTTCGCTACGCCGCCGCAACTTTAGGAGCAAGTGCTTTGTGAATACAGTACTTTCTCCTAAAGTTTCGGCGGAGTAACGTAAATGAGCAACGTTACGCCAGAATAAAGATTCGCCCATCTACCTGAATCTGGCCCCAAGTGCTTTATTCCCAAAGCACTTGCTCCGTAGTTTCGGCGGCGTAGCGTAAATGGCCCGGCATATCTCCGCGTAAATCGAAGGGGACGGCTTGTATTTAAATTAAGCGCGCCCCCGTGCCGATTGAACTGCGCATGCGCCGGCCGCGTCGAAATCCCAGTGCGCATGCTCCAAAGCCATCTACAATCAACCAAGTTCACTCTGGAACCCATCTCCGTGGATGCCACAAAAAATATCATCGACACTTTGCGAAACAGCACAGCGCCTAATGATATTATCCCAACTAAACTGCTGAAGGAATGCGCCGACATCCTGGCACCACCTATCATGCAGCTTATAAACCAGTCATTCAGGGAAGGCATAGTGCCCTCCCTGCTGAAAGAGGGCACTATCCAGCCCATCTTGAAGAAACCCACCCTAGACCCCAAAGACCCTACTCACCGCTGTCCCATAACAGGCCTAAACGTCCTCTCAAAGATAATGGAGAAAGCAGTGGTACAACAGCTGCAACAGCATCTAGATACCCATAATCTACTTGATCCATTTCAATCCGGTTTCCGTCCCGGACACGGGACGGAAACAGCATTGCTGAAAATATGGGACGACGCACTTGAGGCCGCAGACGAAGGAGAATCTTGTCTCCTGGTTCTGTTGGACCTAAGTGCAGCCTTCGATACAGTAGACCACAAACTACTACTGACTCGATTGGCTGAAGTAGCCAAAGTCGCAGAACGTGATCTATCATGGTTCTCCTCCTTTTTGGAAAACCGATCACAAACAGTAAAATTAGGACCTTTTACTTCCGAAAAATGCACGGTGTCATGTGGAGTCCCTCAAGGATCAACCCTGTCACCGGTGCTCTTCAACATCTATCTTCGCCCTCTCTTCGAAATCATCAGTAGCCAACAGCTGCTTTACCACTCCTATGCAGACGACACGCAACTGTACTTTCGCATCTGCAACAAAAAGGATCATCATCTCAGTTTAGAGAATTGTCTCTCTTTGATAGAAAACTGGATGACAAAGAGTTATCTTAAACTCAACAGCTACAAAACAGAACTTCTTCTGTTTCATGCAAGTCGCAAGAGTCAACCTGCAACAACCTGGACACCTCCCCCCATTCTGGGCCAGATCATCTCCCCTAGCTCCAAAGTCAAAAGTCTCGGAGTCATCTTTGACAACAACATGACAATGGACGCACAAATAGGGTCAGTAGTCAGCGGATCACACCATCTGCTGCGCCTACTACGTAGACTCATTCCTTTTATCCCCAAAGAAGATGTAGCAGTCTTGGTAGGAACAATTGTGAACTCCAGACTGGACTATGCAAATGCCCTTTACCTCGGACTCCCCAAGTACCAAATCACTCGTCTGCAAGTCGTTCAAAATACGGCCGCCAGACTGGTGACTGGGAAAAAACCATGGGAATCCATCTCACCTTCTCTGAGAACCCTTCACTGGCTGCCAGTAAAAGACCGAATTGCTTTCAAAGCACTCTGTCTGACACATAAGTGCATCCATAGGAAGGCTCCGCAATATCTATGCGAAAAGATAGAAGTCCACAACCCCAATCGCATTCTGCGATCCACCGACCAAAATCTGGTCAAGATACCCAAAGCCAGATACAAGTCCAAAGTAGAAAGAAGGTTTGCTTTCCAGTGTCCCAGACTATGGAACGCTTGACCAACCAGCATTCGGTTGGAGGAAAACCACCTGACCTTCAGAAGACAGATAAAAACTCTGCTCTTTTGATGACCAGAGAGACAGAAACAACAAGCGCCCAGAGGCGATTCAGTTCGCATGTGCCGCGCTATATAAGTTTTTCATTCATTCATTCATTCATTCATTCCAAAGGACGTCACATTTTCTCAATGAAACGACGTAATCGTAGCGTACGCCAGCCCTATTGAGAATCGACGTACGCAATACTTAACATGGCATCCGACGCCATCCGACGGCACTTCGTAAGGTTACTCCACATATTAGCAGGGGTAACCTTACGCGTACGAAAACAACGTAAACTACGACGGGGCGGCGTAAAAGCGTTTGGGAATCGGCGTATTAGCCTCATTTGCATAGGCAAATGAGAAAACAACGTACAGGCCACCTAGCGGCCGCCAATGTCATTACATCTACGATCCGACAGTGTAATTGTTTTACACTTGTCGGATCTTCACCTGTATCTATGCGTAAGTGATTCTAGGAATCACACGCATAGATACACGGGGAAAAAAACTGCGTTACGACGGGGTATCTGAGATACCCCGTCGTAGCGCTGCTGAGAATCTGGCCCATAGTGTTTGCAACTTGCACTTGGGTTGTCATTAGCATTGCATTGGCACCGGATGCAGATCGCAAGAGCAGTGTATTTTGAAGGTGGTGCAGGAAACACACATGGAACGGAATGGGTCCCCCATACTGTGTTCTGGTGTGAACAGGCCCAAAAAGGGACCAGATAACATATTTTTTTAGTGTTTACCTATGTTTTAATATTTTGTTTTGACTAATATAAATAATTAACATTTTAAAATTTTAAAATGTTACTTCACCTTTAAGGGAGTCTTCTATGCTAAAAAAACAATATAAATACAATAACATTTTTACCAATGGAACTATTGTAACACTTTCCTGTGTTTGTCTGGGCAAACCATGCACAAACTAATTAAAGAAAAATTGGGTCATGGCCCAAGCTAACAAATCAAGTATGATCTCTCATAACCTGTAAAAGAGAGATTTGAGAAACACCTCCATCTATCTGAGCTCCAGTTTCTGTGAACCTTTTATACTGTACATCAGAAGATATTAACCTTTTTCCTCATTTAAATGGCGTGTAACATAAAACATTACATAAGATGACCGGGAAGGTAAGAATACTATAATATAAAACAATAAAGAAAGAGAGAATAACCCTTTAGTGGTTAAAACCAAACAGAGACTTCCCTCTTCTGTTCCCAGCTGCCCCACCTTCCTCCCTGGAGCTCCCCTCAGTGGGTATTTTCTGCTTTAGGTGGCCTATACACAGTTTGAACTGTTAATGAGCACGCTGAATGCACCAATTTGATCGATCGATTAACTTGGGAACAACCAGCCTGCAAGATTCTCTTGCAATTAGGGTTGCCGCCTCATCCCTTTAGGGGCCCTTTCACACTAGCGGACGAACAGTCCGCTAATTACAAGTCCGTTAACGGACTTGTAATGGGCCCCTATGGGAGCGGATCCGTTAGCGGATGATGCATCCGCTAACGTCGACCAGATCCGCATCCGTTTTTGCGGACGGAAGAATGTCCTATTTTTCTTCCGTCCGGCCAAACGAATCGGATGCAAACGTACAGACGGTCCGTTTCCATCCGACTCCCCATAGGGGAGAGCGGAGGAGAGACAGGGCGGTCCCTGCACAGTGTGCGGGGACCGCCCTGTCCGCCGACAGCTGAGCGGAGACCCCCCCGCTGAGCTGACGGACACACGGAGCGGACCGAAAAACGGTTCGCTCCGTGTGAAAGGACCCTAAAACTGAACACTTATGAATTACACAGGTTCTGTGGCTAATTGAATGCAGGTAAAGCACTAATTGAGTTTAATTACCACCTTAGGGTCCTTTCACACGTGCAGACCGTTTTTTAGGTCCGTTATTTATCATCAGTTGATCAGTTTTTTCGTTCGTTTTTTATCCGTTTTTCGTCCGTTTTTCATCCGTTTTCATCAGTTTTTCCATCCGTTTTTTTCATCAGGTTTTTTTTTATTTATTTTTTTATTACATATTTTGATGAAAAACGGATGTTAGCGGATCGGATGTTAAACGGATCGTCCGCTAACATCCGTTTTTCGTCCGTTCCGTTTTTTTGACGGCAGAAAAATAGTGTTTTCTTCAGTTCAAAAAAACGGAGCTTAACGGAGACGGATGTAAACGGACGTTAGCGGATGCTCATCCGCTAACGTCCGCTATCCCATAGGAATGCATTGCGGTCCGTTTTTCATCCGTAAAAAAAACGGACGAACGGTCCGCATGTGTGAAAGGGCCCTAAGTCAGCCACAGAACCTGTGTAATTATTATGTGTTCAGTTTTAAAGGGATGAGGTGGCAACCCTACTTGCAATTATCGCTAGCAGCTGATATAGCCACTAGCAATATTCACCTGCCACCCCGCCGGAAGATGACAATTACTGATTCACCTGTCAACACTGCCTGTTTCGATGGGAGAATTGTACGAATTATAAAATTCATTCAAATTTCATAAGAAATTAGCACAGTGTATGGCAAACCTTATTCAAAATCCCTGCTCCAGGCAGCAAAAGAAAAAAACAAAAATGTGGAGTGGACTATGCCCCTACACTCCAAGGGTAAAATCTAGGGGTAGAAGAATAATACATTTTCATACATACCTTATTCCTTGCGCCAGAAGACTCCCTCCATCTGTGCCTACAAAATAGGGGATAGAATTATAAAAAAAAATGTATTATTATTTTTTTACCAGTAATAGCGGCGATCTGCGATTTTTGTCAGGACTGCGATATTACGGCGGACACATCAGACACATTTTTGGGACCATTCACATTTATACAGCGAACGGTGCTATAAATATGCACTGATTACTGTATAAATGAGACTGGCAGGGAAGGGGTTAACACTAGGGGGTGTGGAAGGGGTTAAATGTGTACCCTGGGAGTGATTCTTACTGTGCGAGGAGGGGACTGACTGGGGGAGGTGACCGATGGTTCTCCATTTACACACAGAGATCCACGTCGCTGGCTCTGTGACTGCCGATCGCGGGTGCCTGCCGGACATCGTGGCCAACAGGCACGCGCATCGGCACCTGTGTGACACGGCGGGCGCCCCCTGGCCCATATTGACGGCCTCCCGGCATTTTAGAGCCACCTTGTGGGTGTAAAAAGTCAATCTGTGGATGGGAAGTGGTTAAATATAATTTTTTTCTAGATGTCTTTGGATTGGTCATGTGATGAGCAGATTTCTCTTCCTCCTCACTTCTCTGGTGCTGGGTTGCAGAGTGTTGTAGTGATGACTTCCTACCCCCTCATAGAACTCAAGAGAAGCCAGTTGAATAATATTGGACATTTTGGGGACTTCTAGTGGTGGAAAGGTATTACTGCATGGGACTACATGGGAGAAGGTATGTATTGCTGCCAGAGCTGTGTTTTTGTATTGTAAAAAATAAAAGCTCAGTTCATTTTTGGATAGATGAATGCTGAAGTATCAGAGCACAAAATATGTTCAGATTATGATTAAAGGCAGTGTATGTATAAAACAGCTGTTGCTGCTGCTCAATATGCACAAAGGAATAATGGTTAGCATTACTGTATTGTGGCACAAAAACAAAGATGCTATCTGCATAGAGTTTGCATGTTCTCCCTATTCTTGTGTGGGTTTCCTTCACACCATCCAAATAAAAACATGCTGGTAAGTATATTGCCCATGTATGATATTCTAAGGTGCATTCCCAAGATGGCTGCCTCACCATCTGCTCCAGCAACAGATAAAGTGCTTTGAGTCATTAAAGAAATAAATTAACAATAATACTGTATGCACATTATAATACTATGCTGACTTTTGGCTAGAAATGGATCAAAATGACAAAAGGTGATAACTCAAGCATCAAGGTAGTATCTTTAACCACTTGCCGACCGCCGCAGGTATATATACATCGGCAGAATGGCACGGCGGAGCAAAGGTACGTTCATTTGAATTTGCCGCTGTGCGGGCACGATGTCCGCCGGGTGCCCGCGATCCTCTCACAGAGCGGTAGAATGGGGAGATACCTATGTAAACATTGCATTTTCCTGTTCTGCCTAGTGACAGGACAGTGATCTACTGCTCCCTGTCATCGGGAGCAGCGATCACTGTCGCGTCACTCGTAGCCCAGCCCCCCCACAGTTAGAATCACCCCCTAGGACATACTTAACCCCTTCCTCGCCCCCTAGTGGTTAACCTCTTCACTGCCAGTGTCATTTACACAGTAATCAGTGCATTTTTATAGAACTGATCGCTGTATAAATGACAATGGTCCCAAAATAGCATCAAAAGTGTCTGATGAGTCCACCATAATGTCGCAGTCACAATAAAAATTGCAGATTGCCGCTATTACTAGTAAAAATAAAATATTAATAAAAATGCTATAAATCTATCCCCTATTTTGTAGACGCTATAACTTTTGCACAAACCAATCAATATACGCTTATTGCATTTTTTTTTTACCAATAATATGTAGAAGAATACATATCGGCCCTAAACTGAGGAAAACATTTATATATATATATATATATATATATATATATATATATATATATATATATATATATTGGGGATATTTATTATAGCAAAAAGTAAAAAATATTGTTTTTTTTTCAAAATTTACGCTCTTTTTTTGTTTATAGCGCAAGAAAATAAAAACCTCAGAGGTGATCAAATACCACCAAAAGAAAGCTCTATTTGTGGGAAAAAAAATATAAAAATGTTGTTTGGGTTCCACATCGCATGACCGCGCACTTGTTAAAGCGACGCAGTCCCGAATCGCAAAAAATGGCCTGGTCATTGGGCAGCCAAATACTCTGGGGCTGAAGTGGTTAAAATGTATTTCACACCTCTAAAGTCTGTAAAATCAATAGGTTTTTTTCTCCAAAATGAAAAAAATTCATAATATTTCATTCAAAAATATGATTTTTAATTTTCCATAATGACATTATAATGTTAGAACTTTTCAAATCAATAATCACTTTACACTCGTTATACCAGCAGAGGGCAGCATATGATCACTGTGCAACCACAGACAACGCATTCTTGGCAAAGTATTCCTTGTTCAATAGGCCTTCCTAAACCGCTATTGCGCCATTCACAATAGGCACTGAGCTGTCACTCCAGACGTAAAAGTAGTTGTTACAGTCTCTATATATTTATATAAGTTGTAGATGACTGGAAGTCTCATTCAGATGAATTAGGATTGATACAAGCATAGATATCATTGAGCATAGAGATGACTTCATGTGCATTTTCTGACAGCTGTTCTGAATGTGCAGCTGCCTGACAGTTCTGTTCATCCAAAGAGATGAATAGGGACTGTCACATCTGCTTTAAAAGTAAACTTTCAAGAGAACATCACCATGAACACCACATAGATCTTCAGTCCATCATGTTGATGGACATTATAATATTTATATATATCTAATGAAGGGAATGTGGAAGTTTCTAGTAATTTTTTTTACTTCTTTTTGTATTCAATAAAGAATTAACTCAAGCTGTACACAACCCAATAGTAATTTATTTTTAAATTATTTTTAACGTCTCCCTTTAGACCCCTTTCACACAGCGGTTTGCAGGCACTATTGCACTAAAAATAGCGCCTGCAAACCGACCCTTAACAGACTGCTGCTTTCACACTGGAGCAGGGGGTGCCAGCAGGATGGTAAAAAAAAGTCCTGCTAGCCGCATCTTTGGAGCGGTGTGTATACCGCTCGTCCACCGCTCCCACCCATTGAAATCAATGGGACACCGCGGCTATACCGCCTCAATGCGCCTCTTTCTCGGTCGCTAGCGGGGGGGAAATCAGCCTCACTATTGGGCGAGTAAAGCCGCAAAATTAGCGGTAAAAATAGCGGCGATTTACCGCCGACGCACTTCCCGCCCCAGTGTGAAAGAGGCCTTAAAATGGTTGTAAAACTCATGGAATCTGAGCAAAGTACATATATCTGTAGACAGGGGCGGACTGACCATTGAGGCACTCGGGCACTGCCCGAGGGCCCCATGCCACTAGGAGGCCCCATGAGGGTTGCCAGGCTCAGTAAAACCAGGGATGTCAATATCTGTGTTTTTTTACATCTGTCCCTGATATGTCAGAAACCGACATGCTTTTGATGTGAAAATCCAGAGATTTTAACTGCCCCGCCTCTGCACTGCCTCCTGGCGTGGTGACCATCTGTAAGCCAAGGGGGGCCCCATAATCTTTTTTTGCCCGGGGGCCCCATGAGTTGTCAGTCCGCCCCTAGAGTTTACTTATCTTTCTCCAAAGCTCTAAGTGTCGTTTCTCTCTGGTGCTTCGTTCTTCTGTTATCAGTCACTTCTGAGAAGTTTTCCTGACACAAGAGATAAATTTGTGTCGGGAGGGAGGGTTTTATCTCTGTGTATCATCTGAGGGTACTCACTTTTAACTGGGTATATGTGAGGGGTTACAACCACTTTAAGTGGTGTTCCTTTTAATTGCTTCTAATTATTGAATTTGATCCAGAAATTTGGATGACATTAGACAATATTTCATGAATCCAGGTGTCCTGAGCTGACTTTGAATTTGTATTTAAATGTATTTTTGTTAGGACAATTATTCCAGAATACAATACATGAAGGGACCTGGTATTCGGCTTGCTCATACAGGAGAACAGAATTGTGTGACTTCACTGAAACTTATCTTCCACTTTGTGTTGTGCAAATCCCTTCACCAACATTCCAATACTTTCACATTGTGATTTGACCCAATAAACATCAGGTCCCATGTGCTCTCCCATTTGAGCAGGGAGTGCTGTTTCCCTCTGCTTGGTCCGGATGTCTTTCAATCCCCCTCCATCCTCAGCAATCCTTCAGTTATTTTGAACGCTTAAAAAAGAAAGGTATAGATTAGATAGTGCTCTCCGCATGCCAAATACTATTTTTTATTTTAAATTAAACCAACAACATAAAAATTAGCTTAAAATGTGCATAAAATGTGGTGCACAAAATGTGGTGCACAACAGTTTACATGTACAGTATGTCAAATGTCTCAAACAAGATGGTGGCCCGCTAACTTCCTGTTTTACCGCATGACATCATCAGCTCCTCCCCAACGTGTTGCATCACAGAATCACGTGACTTCCTCAGGGGTTTAGCAGCAAGAAATAGTGATGGACATTCACTTTATAATTAAAGAACTTTTTCATTATTATGGACACATTTTGTTATTTAACATTTTTCCCAAAAAATGTAGACACTTTGTATAATTTATTGTTTCTACATAAATAATACTGTGCAGCACTGTTTTATATATGATTTTGGTTGGCACATGTTGGAACACATAGAGTGGGGCATATAACTATATGCATATATACTGTACAGTACATTCAAGTTGGTGCATTGCATTCAAGTTGGTTTAGAGAACATAGAGTAAAAATAGAACAGAAAAGAAAGATAAAAGGAGTTGGTGTCGGTAAGGAAATTGAGGAGAGTAAGACTACAACTGGGCACCAAGTTGCCCTGCTGCCCACCAGGTACTGTGCCCTTCTACCCCTCATGTAATGTGTCTGGTACCTCTCCCATGTTATGCACCCTGTTTCCCCCATGAAATCGGATCTGCTGCCCTCCAGGTAATGTGCACTCCTGCCCCCCAGTGGCCAAGGCAAGCCAACCTGGTTGCGTGTCTGATCTCTGTCCCAGGGGCTACCTGACTGTCATGCTGAGCTCACCTTTATCTTTGTGAGTGCTTTTTTATATTCTATATTTTAAAATTACACTTTACATGCTACACTATAGTCGCTTTGCTTCTCTCCCCCTCCCCACAGTGGTTTCAGTTCAAGGGGTTGGTGCGCTATGATTATTCTAGGTGTTCCCACCTTTGATCTTTTTTTGCTTGATTGCTGTATTCTTGTACAGTGAGGTCATTGAGATATAATATACTGTATTTAAGACCACATTTCGTTTTACTTTGTGGTTTCTTTATGTGCTTACTGAATTGCTTAAAGCGTTTGTTAACCCCAATACAATAAAATAGATTTTCTGGTACCTTAAAGCAGAATAAACAGCACATTGCTTGTGCTGTGTAATTTGTCCCCCTCTAAACTATTATTGTGGAATTTCAAAATGTATTTAATATGTATTGTCATAGTGTCACCCAGTGTTAGTACTTCCGCAACCCGCTCTAAAGAGCTGACTGGGGCAGTCTGAGACTGGTTGAATCCCATCTGGTAGTGGAAAATGTCTTGAGGTTGGAGTGTAATGTTTGCGGCGTGGGGATATGTCCGCCGACAAGGGGCCCTCTGTGCATTAGCGCGGACGATCGTCGAGGAGGGGATGTGCTCGCTCCGCAAGAACATTAGTGGTTATAGCCAGATGTGCGCTCTTGTCTCTGCTGTGTCTGATCAGCATGGTCGGGAGATTCGTAGCCCACGCCTGCAGATTGTATTCATGTATTGTATTGGACATCCTGTTAGAGGGATGCCCTTATATGGTGTCTCCTGTGTGGAGGGGACATCCTGTGATGGCCCCTCCAATGGAGGACGTGATTGGCTGCTGCAGCCATCACTTCCTGTTTGAGATCTTTTGATATAATAAAAGAACGAGGGACTCTCCCGGCAGGCAGTCATGCTGGGGAGCCGAGGTGAGAACATAACAGTCTGGTGATGTTTCTGTACTTGAATGAAAGGGAAATCGAATGAATGGTGAGTGAACTTTTTGTTAAGATGCATTATATCATTGAGACGAAATGTGTTACTATTAGAGACACGATATCTGGCTGTATGCTCCGAAAACAGCCTGATTTCGCTGACACTATAAAAAAAAACGGAATCTTGCTCTTCCTGTATCCCCTCTCTAAACAGACCACGAAAAAATCAGAGCAGCTCCGCCCTGATCACTGTGGTCTAATTGCGGCCCTCTTTTCTTCTCTCTCCGCCTCCTTGCTGCATGTCAGCTCGTGTCTGTGACTCTGTCTCCACCCCTCGCCCCCCCCCTGTTTCTTCTATTAAAATTTTAAATCTTTTTTCCTCACTGCCAGCAACACTTTTATATCCTGGCAGAGCACACTGTACCGTTCTTTTAGAATGTAAATACCTTTTTAGCGCTGTTTCAGGCTGGTCACGTGACTCTCGGACAGTTTCAATGGCTACTGCAGGAGAGGCTGAGTGCCCATGTGATCTCCCCAGATGACATCACAGGGAGATCACGGCCCCTCCTGCAGTATCCATCCATTGGATCTGTACAGCAGCCGCGAGACATGTGACAAGCCGGAAGACAGCTCTAAATAGGTACTTACAACACTCGTTTTTCTATGAGAAAGGTACAGTGTGCTCTGCCAGGCTCTAATAGAGAGTCTAACAGAGTTTGGGTTATATGGGTTAACAAACCCTTTAAGATATATCCATTAATGTCACGCAAGAAAAATATAGCCCATTACAAATACTGTATCCTTATTGGGGCATCAATAAGGCAATGTACTACAATTCTGCTTGCAGAGATTATGATATAATAATTAGTTGTCAAGACAATATTATGGCCTAGACTTCAGTCATAGAGGCGCATGTGACACAAATAGTTCAAGATATTTTGGTTAGATAATACATTTCCTGGAAAAGTTGGACATCTGTCTGTTCTGTTGCTGTACTTGTCTAATATGTCTTGATTTTATGGGCATGCAGTGATGTCAAGAAGAAAATATTATTCCTTTTAAGTACTCAATGATATAATGTTTCTCGAGAGATATTCGCTTAAAGCTAGGGGTTTTGATTACAATCAACAACAAAAATAAAGTCAATGGTGAGGCTTTGTGGGGCTTTGTGGGGCTGCCATTTTCATACTGGGGTTCAGTTATGGAAAAAGGAAAAATATTACTTCTCATTAGAAAATGAACAGTGAACTTGCAATTCCTATCACAAACTGAAATATGACAGCTTCATATTTCTATTCTATTGCCCGGATTTATACACAATTTTTTTTTCAGAGCAGTCTCCAATCTCCATCTTATTACTCTTTTTATTTTTCACATGCTGTACTTTTAATTCAGTATGTTGTCCCATGCTCCATTCATTACAATGGAATGCTTTTTCTTGTATATACGCCCTGAAATGTATCTTTCAAAAAAAGATTGGACGGTATAAGTTGGGTAATTCCAAGTATCAAAGCCAGGGAATCAGCATGACAGCCAAGCAAAAAGCATTTTCAGAAGGACAGAAGTGTCAGCCTCCAGTATAGGTTTCCTTCAAGTACCAAGGCTATCCTTTTAAATCGATCATTCCATTTGTAGGCGGGCCCCAGGCTTGCATGCGCTGTGACATGGATGTATGGCCCGCACCCCTGTGCGCATGCTCACAACTACGTCCGGCGTAACCCCTAAGATACGCCGGCCCACTGCCTATGCCCAGTGCATAAATACGCCCAGACATGTGGCCGTCGAGCGCAAAAGTACACCAGCAGCTTTTGGTGTTTTGGTGTATGTACTTTTGCTTTCTGATTTCTGAGCCATGTCTGCTCCAGTGACTGAGCCTAAGGAGAGGAGGAAAAAAAACTTTTCACCAGAGGAGAAGTTAATTATCATCAATGCCATCTCAAGGCACAACAAATACCTCCATGGTGCTGAGAGTTGCATGACCAGCAAGGTCCGGAGGGAGGAGATCTTGCAGGAGATAACAACGCAGGTCAATGCCCTTGGCCATGAGGGTCGGTCCTCAAAGGACATTGAAAAAATAAATAAACGACCTGCGTCGTCTGGTTAAAGACAAGGTGGGCAAAATGAGGAGGCATGCCAGGGGCACTGGAGGTGGACCAGCCAGGAAGATCAGGCTGACTCCTGATGAGGAGGTCATTGCCCAGTGCCTGGAGAGGGAGCAGGTGGAGGGCCTGGAGGGCTATGACTCCGTTGATCAGGCCTTGAGGACAGGTAAGTGTGTTTTATCTCCTATCCGGTGTGTAGCATGTGAGGGGGTTGAAGGGAATATGTGACAAGTGTGTGGGTCCACCAACATGTGAATGCTTTGTGTCATCCACAGATGTGCTGGAGGGAGCAGGGCTGTCGTCGGCTGCTGGGCGACCCACGCCATCCAGGGATGAGTGTGCCCACACCTCACCTCTAGAGGAAGTAGAGGAGGAGCACGGTACTCTGGAGGAAGGTGTCTACCTTGTGGAGGAGATCCGCATCCCAGGACCCTCCCAAACCTCCTCCCCTATCAGAAAAAGCCCCTTAAGGGCCTCCTCCATAAGGGAAAGCCCCTCAAGGGCCTCCTCCCCTATCAGGGGAAGCCCCTCATACTCCCCCTCCATCAGGGAACTCCCCTCAAGGGCCTCCACATACAGACGGCCCCAAGCCTCTCCTGCCCCCAGGAAGGCTACGAGGAAGACCAGGGGTGATCCAGATGCCTTAGAAGAAAATCTGGCGAGGGACCCCCCATCTGGGTTCTATAGCGGGTGACATGCACCGTGTGGCAGAGAGCCTGGCCTCCTCGGCCCAGACCCAGGCTGCCTGCACACTGGCTTTCCAGCAGGCCCTGACACAGCAGGCTGTTCAGACTACCTCCATCACTGACAGCCTGCAGTATAGCCAATGACTTAGCATTGTACAACAATGTGAAACGCGTCAGCTATATCATCCCACCGTTTGCTGTTTTTCTGTTTGTGTAGTGTTTTTTTACTGGATTAACCACTTAAGGACCGCCTCCTGCAGATTTACGTCGGCAGAATGGCACGGCTGGGCACATCAACGTATATATACGTTGGTTTTAGTACCCAGCCGTGGGTCGCGGGCGCGCGCCCGCGGGCGCGCGCCCGCGACCCGGTCCGAAGCTCCAGGACCGGGACCGCGGGATTCGCGGACCCGATCGCCGCTGCAGTGCGGCGATCCGTCCCTGGAGCGGAAGAACGGGGAGAGCCGTGTGTACACACGGCTTCCCCGTGCTTCTCTGTGGCCGGAGCATCGATCGCGTCATCCCTGTAATAGGGGGACGCGATCGATGACGTCACACCTACAGCCACACCCCCCTACAGTAGTAAACACACACATTAGGTACACATTCCCTACAGCGCCACCTGTGGTTAACTCCCAAACTGCAACTGTCATTTCCACAGTAAACAATGCAATTTAAATGCATTTTTTGCTGTGAAAATGACAATTGTCCCAAAAATGTGTAAAAATTGTCCGAAGTGTCCGCCATATTGTCGCAGTCACGAAAAAAATCGCTGATCGCCGCTATTAGTAGTAAAAAAAAAAATAATTAATAAAAATGCAATAAAACTATCCCTTATTTTGTAAACGCTATAAATTTTGCGAAAACCAACCGATAAACGCTTATTGCGATTTTTTTTACCAAAAATATGTAGAAGAATACGTATCGGCCTAAACTGAGGAAAAAAAATGTTTTTTTATATATTTTTGGGGGATATTTATTATAGCAAAAAGTAAAAAATATTGAATTTTTTTTTAAATTGTCGCTCTATTTTTGTTTATAGCGCAAAAAATAAAAACCGCAGAGGTGATCAAATACCACCAAAAGAAAGCTCTATTTGTGGGAAAAAAAGGACGCAAATTTTGTTTGGGAGCCACGTTGCACGACCGCGCAATTGTCTGTTAAAGCGACGCAGTGCCGAATCGCAAAAACCCCTTGGGTCATTTGCCAGCGTATTGGTCCGGGTCTTAAGTGGTTAAAGGCTTTTATTGTTTTTTACATTTATCGGAGTGCGGCTGTCCATACCTTTTTGCTTCCATTTATGCTCCCCCCAGGTAACTGAGGACCAGGAGCCTTGCCACCAGGCGTAGCCCACGACAGGGCAAATGAGTGCCAGTTTTGTTATTTTTCGTTTCTGCTCAGGTTATGAGTTTTATTATTTTTATAGTGTATGCACACGGTCAGTAGTGCAGGCTACAGTGTGACTGGTGTGTGAATGTGGGGGTGACATTCCTGCCAGCAAAGAGGTGTCACCCTGGGTCATCAGGGAGAGGTTATCCCCACGACCGTGTGAATGTGGTATGAATGGACAGCAATATGATTAGGGCCTTGGCATGGCGCTGCTGCTCCCAAATCCTGCATGGAGGACTTGGGCTAATCCAATGTGATGTGGATGTTGGGGTGTGTGAGCTAGGGACCACAGTGGTGTGCATACGTGCATTCTACTTGTGCCATGATGAATGTGTGTGTTTAACGTGCAAATATGCCAACCACGAGGCACCTCCTGACTGCTCTTCCCCAGAAGGGGTAGCCTCGTTCAGGGGGGACTGTGTGGTTCGGGGGTCAGGTCCTTACATATGTCAATCTCCAGGCCCTTTCTCATGGCGTAGTTGTGCAACACGCAACATGCACCGATGATCTGACACACAAAGTTTGGGGAATACAAGAGGGTCCCCCCGGACTTATCCTCGCATCGGAAACGGGACTTTAGGATGCCAAATGTGTGCTCCACCACTGCACAGGTACGTATGTATGCAGCATTGTATTTTCTCTCTCCTCTGGTTTGGGGATATGCCGAGTCACCTGGAAGGGAAAAGACAGGAGGATGTTAGCCATGCATGTGCCCCCCGTGATGTCTGCATCATGGGGTCGGACAGTCATGCCTGACTCCCATGTCACTCACCAACCAGCCAGCTGTCCCTGTACACATTCTGTTCAAATTCTGTTGGGATGGTGCTTTGACGGTATATGTAACTGTCGTGGGTGGCCCCTGGGTGTTTGGCACGGACGTGCCATATGAGCCATTGGGCATCGGCTATCACCTGTATGTTGATGGAATGCCAGTGCTTCCGATTGCGGTACATGTGCTCTGTGGCACGGGGGCGGGGGGGGGCCATAGTGCCACATGTGTGCAATCAATGGCCCCGATGGTGTGTGGGAATCCAGCAATTCTGTAGAAATCCTGCATTTCCTTCTGCCGCAGATGCTCATGGGTGGGTCTGATGATGTGGTGGGACATGCATCTGAGGATTGCGGGGACAACCTGGTGCACACATCAGCTTATGGTGGATTGTGACATCCCAGCCACAACTCCACTTGTACATTGGAACGAACCCCTGGCGAGGAAATGCAGGGTTGCCAGTACCTTGACCAGTGGCTCCACTGCATGTACGCGGTGTGTCTGGCTGGTGATGTCATCTTGCAGGGCTGTGGCTATTTCCAGGGTGGCATCAGGGCTGAATCTGAAGAAGCGATACACCTCCAAATCACCCATGCCAAAGACGTTCATGCGTGTTTGGTATATCCTCTCCCATGCCCTCCTTCTCTGTGCCTGTAGACACAGTAGTGCTATGACCACGGCTGCCCCTGGCATGTTGGCATACAGATGTGTTGTCCTAAAAGTGTGGTTGCTCAGCTCATCCGTAACGGTGCTGCTGTAGCTGCTCTCCAGCTGACCTGTGCACGTCCGGCCTAAAGTTACCTCTGCCCTTATGAGGGGTAACTTTATGCTGGACGTACAGCTTACGCGCACCGTGCGTAGCCTGTGCCGGGCGCACGTATGTTTCTGAATCGCCGTATCTCCCTCATTTGCATATTTGAATAGAAAATCAATGGGCGCGCCACTCAATATCACATGAGATAAAATAGCAAATGGTTTCATGAGATAAATACAGCATATTTCAATGAAATACCACATGCTCTTCTCTAAGGCACAGCCCTGGCAGCTTGGTTTATAACAGTCCCTCTATCCAGAAAAGGTGCACAAGCAACAGTCATTCTCTCAGGATTCTTGGCAGCCTACCCACTGCATAGTTGCCAATAGTCCTGATTTGCCCGGACATTCCCGGAAATCAGACCAGTGTCCATGTCTGAGCATGTCCCAGGCAAAATCCTGAAAATCTGCCTCTGTTTTTGACATCAAGACTTTTGGCACTGACAGAGTTAAAGAACAATCTGTTAGATGTTGACCCACCCCTACCTACTCTGCTTGGCTTGCATCAAGGCTGTGAAGTTACTTTCCAGGTGACGGCTTCTGTGATTGGTCAAAAGGGAGCGGTGGACTTGACTAGCTGAGAATTAGCATGCCAGCCCAGGAGCGGATCAATTGTGGGAGCACATGGAGAGGCAGATTGGGCTGCTGCTCCACGGAATGGGGCCGGGCCACAACACTGCTGCCTGTGCCACCAGAGGTGACCAGGCCAGGGACAGCATGCAGTGCCGGGGACAGCCACGGATCAGTCCGACTACTGCACAGCCAGGAGGCCGTTCGGCTCCTGGGGGAGAGAGCAGAGACCCGACCAGGACTCAGGAAGTCCCAAGGTAACTTGCCAAGAGACTGCCTGCTCTCTAGATTCTTTCACTTTTTTTGAGGGGGAGTTTTTTTGGGGGGGGGCATAAGAGGCCTGTATGGGGACAAATAGTTGATAGGGGGTCTGTTTTTCTTTTTTTTTGCATGTTTTTTTTAGGGGGGAGGAGGGGGTGAGAGAAACGGCGGTGGGTGGCCTTTATAAGGACACATGGCTGATGTTGTGTTTGTGTTGTGTTTTTTTTTTTACTTTCATTTTTTTGGAGGGGTGATAGGAAGTGGTAGTGGGTGGGCTTCCTGTATGGGGACAAATGGCTGATGAGGGTGGCATGTTTTTGTGTTTTTTTGAGGGGGACGGGGGTGGGTGCTTTGTGTCTTATAGGGATGGCTAATGTCTATCACGTGTCTCTGGCTTATCCTCAGGTCTCAGCAAGGCTCAAACGAAGCACAGGATTTCAAAGGCCATTGGGAGATAAATACAGTAGAAACATTTTGTTGCTGTATCTGTCCGGTCCTGTAAGCTATAGTTTGCCCAAATTGGGGAATGTAGTTATAGACCCTCTCTTGTACTACGACAGCAGTCTCTGACCCTTTCCCATACTACGCTCTGCAGTCTCTGAACCTCTCCCGTACTACGCTCTGCAGTCTCTGACCCAGTCTTGTACTGCCCCTTGTAGTCTCTGACCCAGTTTTGTACTGCATTCTGCAGTCTAAGGCCTCGTACACACGAGGGGATATGTCCGCTGAAAACGGTCCGATGGACCGTTTCAGCAGACATCTCCGCTCGTGTGTATGGGCTAGCGGACAGATTTCTCCACCCGACAGATTTCAAAGCATGCTTTGAAATCCATCCGGTGGAATCTGTCCGCCCGACATGTCTGCTGGTTAGTACACTTACCAGCAGACATGTCGTGCCCCACCGCCGCCGCGCCGCCGCCGAATGGATTCGGCGCATGCGCGGAAGTGTTTAACTTCCTGGTGCGGTGACGTGGCGGCGTTAACGTCACCGCCGCGTCACCGCGCCGTCCGGCGGCGGGGAATTTGATCCGATGGTGTGTACACGCCATCGGATCAAACTCCCGATCGGACATATCCGATGGAAATGGTCCGCGGACCGTTTTCATCGGATATGTCCGATCGTGTGTACGAGGCCTTAGACACAGTCTTGTACTACACTCTGCAGTCTCTGACCCAGTCTTGTACTGTGCCCTGTAGTCTCTGACCCAGTCTTGTACTGCGCCCTGCAGTCTCTGACCCAGTCTTGTACTGCGCCCTGCAGTCTCTGACCCTCTCTTGTACTGCGCCCTGCATGCTAATGATGTATTGTAAACTCTAGCAACCAATCAGTGAGTGTGGACCAGTTCTTCGTGTTTAAATTAGTTTTTTGAGACAAGTCTATGTGTGTGTTTATTTGTTGTTGGGATTTTGAGATTGAGAGCAAAATTGTATGGGAGAGCCCAAGAAAATCTCTCTTTTTAGCCACGCCCACATTTAAGCATACTTTAAGCCATGCCCACACCACATGATTTACCTCTTCAGTCACAACTAGAAAATGAGTACCCCGCCCCTAATTTACATACCGCTCTGCCTACATTGGCTTCCGGGGAAATAAAATTGTCCCTCAAAATTTTTGGGAAATGTTGGCAACTATGTCACTGTGATCTAGGCAGACTGAAGCCTCCTTTACTTCAGCCGACTCTGACACAAGATATCCCAGATGGATCCCCTCTAAATTGTTGCCTTGAATATTGCTGTGCCTTTAGGGGTGATCCTATGCCCCCTCTCTGAGCCCAAACTCATTCAGGACTTCTTAGGCTTATCCTATGCCTTGGAAGGTTTAACAGCATAACAGCTACTCTCTGCTTCAGCCTTATATACACCCTTCAGCAGTCAGCCCTCTGCTGGCCATTCTTTCACATCCAGGGATTGGCTGAAGTTGTATTCAGGGCCAGCTCAGACTCTGCCCTCTCCTCTCATTATGTTTCCAGAAGATTCTGGAAAGACAGCGAGAGACAGACAAGCCTGCAGCTGCAGAACTCAGAGTAGGCAAAACACAATCAAGTCTCCACTTCTAACAGCAGAGCCAAAAACGAAATGTCCTTCACTTCTAGCACCTGACCTAGGAGGGTACGACCTATAAATAATTAGATAAATAATGCTGGTGGAACAGGATTATGTAGATCTTTTACTTTTTATCAGTGCATAGTGTTTTGTTTTTAATCACAGAGAATATGTACAGTAGTCTTTTCGTTTCATCAATTCACTTTAGGTAAATTGTCAAACTTACATCACACTTAAAGGCCCCGTACACACCAAATTTTCCCATTGCCGTCGAGGAAATAGAGAACATGCTCTCTTTTTGGCTCAACGAGTTTCTCGATGGTTTTCTCAGTGAAAAGTGTACACACGACCGGTTTTCTCGGCAGAATACGTCTCCCATCAAGTTTCTTGATAGATTCTGCCGAGAAAACCGGTCGTGTGTACGGGGCCTTAGTGTTTGTATCCTTATTAAACCAATTCACTGGCAGCCCCTCTCCTTTATCCAGCAATAATGCACAGTGTAGGTGGTTCTTGAAAATGATGCCTCTAAATACATTTTTCAGATATCTTCAGACCAGTCACGTGACTCCCAGACACTCTGCTACTCTGATCCCCAGGTTACAATGGGAGGGGCCAAGATCTCCCTCTGACCTCAGAGACTGTGACTGCCGTGCTGGCTGCTCAGCCCCTCCCACTGTAGGCCTGGATCAGAGTAGCAGAGCGGCTGGGAGTCACGTGACTAGCCTGAAGATATCTGAAAATTGTATTTAGAGGCATCGATTTCAATAAACACTGTGCATTAGTGAGGCAGGCAGTGACATTTGTTAAAGTTGGATTTTCTTGGCTAGACAGCTCACACAGACACATGGAGCTGACAGGCAGGGAGGGGAGGGGGGAGAGAACAGAGGAGAGCTGCAGATGATGGAGGCATGTAAACTGACCACATTGTCATGGCTCAGCAGCCATGATAAACCGTGGTCAGTTTACAGGGGGAGGGCAGAAACAGGCTGGATCAGCCAGGTTTTTTACAGTTTAGAGAGGGGCAAGTTAGACAGCATAAGCACTCTGCTGTTTAACTTGCTATATGGGAACAGTGTCAATTTTTTTTATTTTTTAGGGTTACAAACACTTTAAATAAATGAGGCCTTTTGACAAGGGATTTCTGTTTTTATGGGATGTTTTGTCCTGTTTTACTGAGTAAGCCCATATACAGTATGTAAAAAATGGTACTAATCTTTATGACTGATATGACCGATGCCAGATAGGAAGAAAACAACTTCTGCAGGGCAACGCAACCTGCATGTTATTGAATAATGTTCTTTGGAACAAATTCAACAAAAACTCTTCACTAACTTTATGCTTAGCTATTGAGTGTAGAAATGTTCAGTAAAATTGTAAAGCGGCATGAATAAAAGAGTCAATAAAAATGCAAAAAGGTACTTCCCCATGAAAATGAAATTGTAAAGTATGTGCTAGAAAAAATGTATGCCAGAAAATTATAGTACATAGTGGAGGCATTGTCCACAGCAATTGATTGGATGTCTGCTTTATTTTTCTAACCTGGCGTAGAAAAGGATTTATGCATTGCAATGAATTAAGGAGAGTGTGTCTGATGCTGACTATGGAGAGGAGGGCCTGGGTGAGTCAATTACCAGTTACTGTATATAGAGCACAGTAGCAGAGACTGACACGGATAGACAGGCAAACAACTGGCATTTTAGAAGAAGAGGTCAACAATGGAAGCCTGGTTATTTCTTTCAGGACACATTTCATTTAAACACATTTAAAAACATATTATTTGTCCTACAGAAACCAACTAGAGAAAACATTAAAAATATAGCTAAAAATTAATCAAGTAAGAATGTGAACGTTAAATTGGATGTAAACCCTCTCATATACCCAGTGAAGTGAACAGCCTCAGATGAGACAAAGCGATAAAAATGTCTTCCTATATAAGTTTTACTTGTTTATCTGCAGTCTTCTCTTTTCTACATCCATTCAAAAGAGCAGAATTGTGTTAAGACCCTTCTGCATCTGTCAGTATCATAGAGGAAGAGGCAGAGAGCTGCAGTTAGACCCCTTTCACACTGAGGAGTCTTTCAGGCAGTACAGCGCTAAAAATTGCGCTGCTATACCGCCTGAAAAACTCCTTCACTGCATACTCAATGTGAAAGCCCAAAGGGCTTTCACACTGAGGCGAAGCGCTGGCGGTAGAGAAAAAAATCTCCTGTCAGCAGCATCTTTGGAGTGGTGAGAGGAGTGGTGTGTATACCGCTCCTTCACCGCACCTTCCCATTTAAAACAATGGGAAACCGCGGCAATACCGCCCGCAATGCGCCTCTGCAGTGGCGCATTCCGGGCAGTAATAACCCATTATTGTCCGCTAGCGGGGCTTAATACCGCAGCGCTAGCGGCCGATTCCCGCGGCAATCCTGGCGGTATAGCGCCACTATTTTTAGCAGCGCTATCCCGCCACCGCGGCTCCCGCTCCGATGTGAAAGGGGCCTTACAGTATGTGAGGGCTGATTGGAGGAAAGGGACACATCCCCATTCACACAGCACACAAGGGCAAAAGAAGAGAAGCTGAGCTCAGTCCCCCATCACTTAGACTGAGCTTTGGAGATAAAAAACACTACAAATATCTGTGCTTTGTTCGGATTTCATGACTGACTTTAAGTAAAATTCTTTTAGATACATTTTAAATCAATAGCTCTAAATAGGCTCAATTCACAGAGCTTTAAAACAAGGATGAGGATATTTGATTCCAGCAATGTGACTCATTTTTTAAATCTCATTAGACTCATCTGATAAGAACTGTCACTTCTGTTATAATAATAATCATTGTCCTGGTGTGTTAGTTATGTCAATTGAGCACACTGTGTACTTACCTAGAAACTCTTGCATTGCCAAGTTTATTGCCACTATGTACTGGCTAAACATAACCTCTTAATTGCCAGTCAACCTCATATTGTCCTTTGATCCTAATTACAACACAGTTTACTTGTCACTGGGTATCTCCATTGTGGCTTATTGCTACTGTATCATTTACTGGAACTAATCAAGCTGTCATATTTGAGCTTTACTAATTTCCTGGCTAATCCTATTCATAATGGTTCCCATGCATAAAATCCTATCTTGGTGCAGTGGCGTTGCTAGGGGGTGTGAACGGCACCCAGGTGACACCCGCCAGAGGGATGATCCTAGGTGTCCCTGCAGCACCAGGTTTCTGAGCTGGAATGAGGTGACCTCTGAGGAGGTAGGACATGAATGGTCGGTTCTCTGTCTGCCCCGCCTCCTCTCCCCCACTGCAGGACAAGTCCGGTTTACTCCTCCTTCTGGATGTAGTGATGTCATAATGCGCCGTGTGCTCCCGGTTGTCCTGGTAATGGGTGGTTGTTTACTAGCCGGAGCTGGGTGGAGTGATGGTGACCAGGGAAAGGGGTCAGAGACCCTCCTGGGGGAGGCGGGTGTAGGGGAAATGTATGCAGTGTGCTATTGTGGGCTGCAGGGGGATTATAATTTTGTAGGGGAGGGTAATACAACTAAAGGGAGGCTGCAGGAGAATTATATTTAAAAGGGTGGGCTAGAGGGGAATTATAATTGAAGGGGGGCTGCAAGGGAATTATAATTAAAGGCAGGGCATTATAATTTGGGGGGCTGCAGGAGAATAATAATTGTGTGTGGGAGAAATAATTCTAAATGAAACGAGGAGCTGCAGGGGAATTATATCTAAGGTGCTATAATAGGGTTGGGGGTTGAGGTGGGGCATTTATAAATGGCCGGGGGTATGTGAGGGTAATTATAATGGGGTGAGTTATTAGAACTATGATCTGTGTGTGTGAAGGGGGTAAAGTAATTAGATGTAATGTGTGGTAGTTATAATTGGAGAAGGGGTCCAGGGTATTTTTAATGCGGGAGGGGAGGTCGTGGGGCAATTATGAAAGGGTAAGGTGTTGTGGGGTAAATATTATAATGTGTGTGTGTGTGGGGGGGGGGGGGGTGTACCATGAGGTAAAGTTTAAAGTTGCAATTGCTAACAAGTTATAGGAAATACCCCAAATTGAGTGAAATTTCCCTCTTAGACAGTTGTCCCAGAAACAATAGAGTTCCTATTGAGGGCCAGTTCACACCATATGCAGTCCAGTGCATTTTTTCTGCACCAAAAACATATGGAAAGTATGTTATATGGTTTTCAATGGCATAGATCAAACTAGTGCTTGCAGTTCCAGTGCGCTCCAGTTCCAGAAAAAAAAGTAGAACATGCTGCGTTTTTCCTGCACTGGACTGTACTGGAACGCTGTAAAATGCATCAAAGAATGCACCGAAATGCACCTAAATGCACCAAAAATGTGCTAAAACACATGTCCTTATGTAAGGTTGAGAAAAAAGAGGGGGATGCACTGGAGTGCATTAAAAACGTGTCAAAAACGCACATACAGAAAAGCATCTGGAACGCATCCAGACTGCGTTTCTATGGTGTGAACTGGCGCTGAAAGATTTCTGTGAATAACTCTAATATTTTGGATATAGCCCCACTTTCTTTTTCATTGACAATAATAACTAGTAGACTAGTAATAGAGGGATGTATCTATTTTTATTTATTTTTTATTATTATTATTATTTTTATTGATGTTTTAAACATAGTACAAACATAACACTTGTAAAGTGACAACACAAAAAGAATAAAAAAATAAGATAAAAACAAAAAGTAAGTAAAACCATAAAAGAGTCATACAACAGCACAAGTGGCCAGCATGGCCCTGACTAAGTGCCGGCTCACACAGGGGCAACCCAACTTACAGCCCAACATTGCAAGGCGATTTGGAGGCGGCTTCAGCGCAACTTCAGGGTGACTTTGAGAAGCTTACAACGCGACTTGAAGTTGCCTCCAGGACAGGCGACTTTGGCTGTGGCCAATCACAGAATAATCAGCTCTGTGGAAGGGAGGGGTTTGCCTGGGTAAACTATTTTCTTTTCCTGTAAAGTTGCTTCAGTTAAGATGGAGATCCGACTTGGAGGCAACTTCCATTGAAATCTTTAGGTACAAGTTGCCTAGAAGTCGCCTTAAAGTAGTACAGGAACCTTTTCTGAAGCAGCTTCAGTAGTGTACATTAAGACGGCTCTCATTCACTTCAATGGAATTTCTTATGTCCAGCGACTTGGGGCAACTTGAGGTCTGACTAGTCGGATCCCAAGTCGCTGTAGTGTGAACTCTCACCGCTGATCTCAGGTCACACACAGTTTATGAAGCTGAGGTGGAAGGGAACATGTTCTCCACTGATTATCGCAGCACAGTGAGAATCTGTAACTGACTGTCACAGAAACGGGCAGTTTATGAAGGTGCGATCTCGGCACCTCACTGGCGATCTGTGACAGGATTCTCACTTTCTGATTCACTATCTCAGAGGTGGAGAATCAGAGAGAGAAGCACGAAGCTGGCTAAGTGTTGTGGAGAAAGAAGGAAGTCTTTTGACTTCCATCCTTCACACACAAGCCCGTACAGTCAGAACACATCTTCCCCACTTATTACACACCCCAAAATGAGCACAGGTTAGGAAATTATAGTGTATATATATATATATATATATATATATATATACTGTATATATATATATATATATATATATATATATGTATATATACTGTATATATATATATATATATATATATATATATATATATATATATATATATATATATATATATATATATATATATATATATATATATATATATAATTCTACCTGCAGTAAAATGGTATTATTAAAGTCATTTTTATATAATTCTTTATTTATTAGTAAAAAAATTATTGTAAACCCTAAAATATGGTTTTACACATGGACTGCTCTATTACAGTTAGTTATACAGGATTTAAATTTGTAAACTTTATTAAAAAAAAAAAATGATTATAAATGTATTTTTCATTTACAGGCATACCCCACTTTTAAGTACACAATGGGGTTTATTTACTAACGCTGGAAATCGCAATATCAGGCTCACTTCTGCATCATAGAAACCAATGAGCTTCTAACTTCTGCTTGTTTAATTAAGTCTGGTAATAAAACCTGGAAGCTCATTGGTTTCTGTGCAGAATTGAGCCTTATATTGCACTTTCCAGCTTTAGTAAATAAACCCCATTGCATACTTAAAAGTGGGGTATGCCTGTATATGAATACACCATTTATATAAATAAAAAATACATTTATAATCATACATTTTTTTTTATATGTATATAATTTACGTGTATAGTAAATAGTTACAAGTCCATCCAGTTCAACCATAAAAAAATAAATAAACAAACACAATAAAACACAGTACATCCCATACACCCAACTCCATACCCACAGTTGATCCAGAGGAAGGCAAAAAAAAAACAGCAGAGCGATGATCCAATTTGCTACCGGAGGGGAAAAAATTCCTTCCTGATCCCCCGAGAGGCAATCGGATTTACCCTGGATCAACTTTACCTACAGAACTTAGTACTAGTTATATTATGTGCATTTAGAAAAGAGAATTCAGGCCCTTCGTAAAGCAATCTACTGAGCTGGCCAGAACCACCTCTGGAGGGAGTCTGTTCCACATTTTCACAGCTCTTACTGTGAAGAAACCTTTCCGTATTTGGAGGTGAAATCTCTTTTCCTCCAGACGTAAAGAGTGCCCCTTTGTCCTCAGCGTTGACCTTAAAGTGAATAATTCAACACCAAGTTCACTATTAGTGATGCGCGGAATACGCCATATTCGATTTCGCGATATTTTGCGAATATTTCAAAGAATATTCGCGAATATTCGTTAATATCGAATATTGGTGATATTTTATAAAAAAAAAAAAAAAATGCGAAATTTCGCTATTTTCTTTTTGTGACTTTTAATATCGAATATTCGTGATATTTTACAAAAAAAAAAAAAAAATTGCGAAATTTCGCTATTTGTTTTTGTGTGACTTTTAATATCGAATATTCGTGATATTTTATAAAAATGCGAAATTTCTCTTTTTTTTTTTTGGATAAAATATCACGAATATTCGATATTTACGAATATTCGCTATATTTTATAAAAAAAAAAATTGCGAAATTTCGCTAGTGCGAAATTTCGCTAGTGCGAATGCGAAAATGATTGCGAATTTGATTGCGAAATTTGAAAAATACGAATATTCGAAATAGCGAATATTCGCCGCGATATTCGAGTTATTCGCGAATACTCGAATATGCAATATTCGTAGCGAATATTCGCAATGCGAATATTCGTGAGCAACACTATTCACTATATGGACCTCTTATATATTTGTACATGTTGATCATATCCCCCCTTATTCTCCTCTTCTCAAGAGAGAATAAATTCAGTTCTTCTAATCTTTCCTCATAGCTGAGCTCCTCCATGCCTCTTATCAGTTTGGTTGCCCTTCTCTGCACTTTCTCCAGTTCTCCGATATCCTTTTTGAGAACTGGAGCCCAAAACTGGACTGCATATTCCAGATGAGGTCTTACTAATGATTTGTACAGGGGCAAAATTATATCTCTATATATGGAATCCCACATATGTAATGCAGCTATACACCATTCACATTTAAATAGGCACATGTATGAGCTTTAAATATTGATAAAAACAATGGCCCAGATTCACAGAGCAATTACGCCTGTCTAACTGGTAATAGACCGGAGTAATTTCAAATTTCGCACGCCGTATCACTAGTTTGAATCCTCAAACCATGATACGGCGGCTTCGGGCTTCGATCCGAGAGGCTTACGTCTTCGTAAGCCTTCGGATCTACGCTGCGATATTTCTGCGGCCGCTGGGAGGAGTCCGCGTCGTTTTCAGCGTCGGGATATGAAAATGAGTTTTTACGGCGATCCTTCGCAATCGCTTTCGTCTATTTTTTTCTACGTACTGTTAGACCAGCTTTTTGCTGGTCTAACGGTGCGTAGCCCATGTTAAGTATGGCCGTCGTTCCCGCGTCAAATTAAAATTTTTTTTTTTAGGTAACTCGTTCGGGAATAGGAATGTCCGTAAACGACGCTACTCAAGAAAAAATGACGTAACGACGTGATTTCGCGCAATGCACGGCGGGGAATTTCGGAACGGAGCATGCGCAGTTCGATCGCCGCGGGAACGCGCTTTTTTAAATGCTTCACGCCCCCTACTCGTGTAGATGGCTTGCGCCGGGAGAAATACAGTACGCCGCCGTCGTTTACTGGACAAAATCTACCGGGATTCCACGTAGAGCCAGGTAAAATACGGCGGCGTAGTGTATTTCTGATACTCTACGCGAATCTAATTGTATCTGAATCTGGGCCAATGTTTTTTTTAATAATTAGGTTAATGTATATTGTTTGGTGGGAATGTAACTTTATTATGTTATTAATATGTGGTGTATAATGTGTGCTGATTCGTGTTCAACTTTTGTATTTTTCACTTCCTTGTACTGTAATCCCGCTACATCACGCAAGATTACAGTTAGAGAAGCAGTTCTCAGGAGTTTCCAGACGTTTGTAGATCGCTCCTCATCTCAACATGAGAAGCGATCTACAAAGCTTCATAAACAGGCGCTCAGAGGAGAGCGATCTCCCCTGAGAATGCCTGAGAACTGAATAGCGGTATTTTACCGCACTTTCATAAAAGGACACCTAACAGTGGAGAACTATCTCAGGAGAAAAGCCAGTCACATTTCCACATAAAGAATTATTTTCTTTTCATAATAGAATTATATTCAACCGACTGTGACATCCAGATATACAAACAACCCTTCGCAGATAAATCCCAAAATTATAAACCTGAATTGGTACTTGCAGTTTTATGGTATTGATAAACAATTAAAGCACATATTTAAAGAGAAACGGCTCTCACCCTCCACACACTTTGTCAAATTTTGCTGGTACCACTCTACTGGCATATGTAGCCCTAGAAAAGAGTTAGGGTTTTGTCTATTAGAGCCTTCCAGGCCATTATACCGTATTTGCCGGTGTATAAGGTGACCGGGCGTACAAGACGACCCCCTCATTTTACAGTTTTTTAAGATTTTTTATCTGTACTCAACCGTATAAGACGACCCCCCTTCCGAGGCTTCCGACGCTTCATATTTCTTTCTTCTGGAGCCATATTCTTCTTCCTTCTTGCTGGAGCTGGAGCCAATCACGGCGAGTGATGTATTCTATTAATGCAGGCATGTCCAAAGTCCAGCTCGGGGGCCAATTGCGGTCCGCGTTATGGTTTAATGTGGCCCCGCTGGTAATTTGGAGATATATATATTGTGGCCACAAAAGATAAATACTGCATTTATCTGCACTGCCTCAGATGGGACAGGGAGGGGTGCAGGATGAGTGCCATCAGATTACATACAGGAGAATCTCCTGTTTACTCTGCAGCGTCTGTAATAGGAAGTCCCATCTAGTGGGCTGCCATTGGATTACTGTTCTGTCTATCATAGGAGGCGGGACTTTGTATTAAAGAGGCTGCCATGTAAACAGGAGATTCTCCTGTATGCAATCTGTTGGAGCTTGTCCCACTCCCTCCCTGTCCCATCCGAGCCTGCAAATGGGCATTGATCAGGCTGCAATGAAGGCAATAGTGAGGCCGAATTCATGGCACTTGTGAGGCCGCATTCATGGCACTTGTGAGGCTGCATTCATGGCACTTGTGAGGCCGCATTCATGGCACTTGTGAGGCCGCATTCATGGCACTTGTGAGGCTGCATTCATGGGCACTGACCCTTATTTTGCTTCACAGTTCCTAATTTACTTTTTTTTGTCTTAAACTCACCTCTTAAAGTTAAGGTGTGTGTTATACACCGATAAATACGATATATCCAAATAACAAGCCCAAGCTCATCTCTTCACCACACACAGCCACAAAGGCAAGAGAATTCTTGTTGGGTCGTGTATTAGTCGCTCGGAGGAACACACTTAGACTGAATTTTAATGGTTCAAAGAATTTCAGGCAAAATGGTCGGCCCTCAAGCATGTTCACTTCATCAAATCTGGCCCTCTTTGAAAAAAGTTTGGACACCCCTGTATTAATGAATCATCAGCCCGCGCCTCTCTGACTCTCAAGGCCAATCCGAGCAGGCTATTATATGTAGCCTGCTCAGATTGGCAGAGGTTTTTACTCCAATCCGAGCAGGCTCTATATTCATTTGAATACATCGCTCACTGGGATTGGCTAAACGGTATATACTGTATGTAGCCTGCTCGGATTGGCAGAGGTTGTTACTCCAATCCGAGCAGGCTCTGTATTCATTTGAATACATCGCTCCCGGGATTGGCTAAACGGTATATACAGTACTGTATGTAACCAAATCTACATACAGTATTACTGCACATCCAGCGGGCATCCGAGCAGCTGACCCGGCGTATAAGATGACCCCAGCTTTTTGGCCAGTTTTTTAAGTGTAGAAGGTAGTCTTATACGCCAGCATATACAGTAATTGGAGAATTAGAAAGAATCATGTTTTTTTTCTGGCATAATAGAACAACAAGGTTAGGAGAGTTTGAAACACTTTTATAGGTGATAAGGGTTCAACCAATCCCAGCAAACAAAAGGGTTGTATCCTCTTGGAGATACAGACAGAAATAAAAATGTCAAAAAAAATGCGTTGCGCTTCCCCTTTCAGACAAATTATTGCAAAATAAATGAAATTATAAATTTCATATTGCATTCATTCTTAGTAAAGATTTGTTCTTTGTCATGTTATTATATGTTTTATTTCTCTTTTGTTAAAAATCTTTCCCAGTTTTGGATGTAATTGTTGTGGGAGTGGCATTATCTTGTATATGTCCACTGCAGCCTTTATAATTAATTTGCCACAGCAGATATTCATCCAGCCACCTGACAACGTCAGCTATGACGAAACGCATTGCTTATGTCACGTGTGCTGGAGACAGTGAACTGGATACTATTCTTTGTCTCATTGTATGTTTTTGTGTACCCTCTTGCACTACAATAAACAAGGCAGTTTTAGACTATGGGGGTTATTTACTAAAGGAAATCCACTTTGCACTAGAAGTGCACTTGGAAGTGCAGTCACTGTTGATCTGAGGGGGACATAAAAGGGGGGGGGAAAGGCATTTTAGCCTGCACATGATTGGATGATAAAATCAGCAGAGCTTCCCCTAATTTCAGATCTACCCCTCAGATCTACAGTGACTGCACTTCCAAGGCACTTACAGTACAAAGTGGATTTAACTTTCGTAAATAACCCCCAATGTACTTTGTTTCCCCTCCATGCTCTGTGTTGCATATATTAATTCTGAGGATGATAGGTAGCATATGATGAATTTGCTTTCAAGGCTGGCTGTTGAGACGGTAGTGTTTATTATACCTGTATGTGCTGATGACCTCACGCTAAGGGTCATCTCTTTTCAGTAAGGAGCCTTTTTGTACATGAGTGGTGGAGCAGAAGAGTTGACAGGTTTGGAGTGACGTTTTCTCACCATTATTCCACTGAAAATATATGAAGCGTGGACTTTTCTTTTTATACATATTCATGTTTATGGCAGATACATTTATTGTTTCACATTCTTTCAAATTTGCTCTGTTGGTGGTGTGAGAATGAATATTTGTTTTTGCACTTACTAATTTGACATTTTGACACTATATTACAATAAGTTGTCTTAAAGGGGCAGCACAACACATTTTTTTGTATTTTATCTAGTATTCAGGTAAGGTAAGTGCGGCTGCCCCCTTTGAATGATTTTTGCGATTGTTGTATTATATTTATATTTTTAATGCAGAGACTTATATACTTCATATTGTCAGCAGAGCGTCTAATCCTTCTCTTCTCTAGCCAAAACTAAAAAAAAAAAAGTTTTACCTACATATACACTTAATTACATAGGCTCACCTTTTATTTAATTAAGATGACCAATGAATGCCACAGTGTCCCCCAATTACACTTTTTCCAAGAAGACTTATGCAAGTCAACTGAGATAGAGGCCCCCTTGTTAATCAGTGCTATCAGTTTCAATAAATCATTATGGTAAAAAATGAACATATACAGGTGGGTGATCTTTGATGGGAAATGATCCTTGATGGGAAGTGATTCGTTCATTTAGGTCTTCCCACCAGGACAGCCTTTGCTGTAACAAAATCCAGCCTGAAAGTTAAAGACCAAAAGATTCTAGATAACAACCTTTTAGAGAACTTCTGATAGTTGTTTCTAAAGAGATGTACTAATGTATTTCCCTTTGATCAAAGAAATGGATAAACCTAAATGGATATGAGCTTATCTATCTGATCGGAAATTGTCTCATGCTTTCAGGGGTGACTTGAAATGTTGACATTTTGTCAGAAGGGAAGTTTTATTGTTTCTTTTTTTTCATGTGGTTTGAGATTCTTTATATCTAAAGAATGAATTCACAAAATAAAGGTTTCAACATGTGGGTAGATGATGTCACTTACATTATGTAATGGAATTTAGATTGTACTATAACTTTTTCAAAATTCTGTATATTGTGTTTTCTTGAATGCCATTCTTCAACTCTAATACTTGTATTATTGTCAATACCTATTCTACATGATCTATCATTGACCTAAATGGTGTGTGCCTGATTAAACTCTCAATAAAAATGTTGGACTTTATGGCTGAGCTCCAACAATATGCCCAACCAACTACCATCTCCTGGCCAATAGGAGTGCCTTCACAGGTCACTAAGGAAATCCTAATGTACAGTGAAGGTAGTTGGCAGGGCTTAGCCATGAACTAATAGACGCGTGTGGTTCCTTTCATTCCAAATTGAAATTCGGACACATTTTTCGTTTTCTAAATCTCCGACAATTTAAACTAATCCGAAATAACGAATCAAAATTTCAGATGAAATTCGATTTAGAATAGTTTTTGAATCAAATTCAAATATTTTTCTAATCAAATTTGAATACTTTTTAAATCAAGTTTGAATTTCTGAAGAGGATCAAATAGAATAGAAAATAAAGGAGTAAAATAGAAAAGAATATAATGGAATACATTAGAAAATAAAATAATAGAATATAATAGAGAAAAAACATAACAGAATAGAAAAAAAAAGATAAAAAAAGCGATACAATGGAAAATAAAGAATAGAGTAAAACAGAACAATATAGAATAGAAAATAAAAGAACAGAATAAAATAAATATAATAAACAATAGAATAGAATAGAAAGAATATAACAATATAATTGTTTTCTAAAATGTAAATTTAGAATAGAATAAATTCTAATTTTGATTGGAATAAATTTGAATAGAAAATATAATAGAAATTTTGAATCGATAAAACAATAGAATAGAATGGAATAGAAAGAATATACCCCAAATTTTCAAAATTTGACTTTCAAATAGAATAAATTTGATTTCAAATAGAATTTGATTCGAATGCATGGCTGAGCTCTCAACCAACAACCATCTCCTGGCCAATAGGAGCGCCTTCACAGGTCACTAAGGCAATCCTAATGTACAGAAATTATAGTTGGCAGGGCTTAGCCATTAACTAATACAGGGAGTGCAGAATTATTAGGCAAGTTGTATTTTTGAGGATTAATTTTATTATTGAACAACAACCATGTTCTCAATGAACCCAAAAAACTCATTAATATCAAAGCTGAATATTTTTGGAAGTAGTTTTTAGTTTGTTTTTAGTTTTAGCTATTTTAGGGGGATATCTGTGTGTGCAGGTGACTATTACTGTGCATAATTATTAGGCAACTTAACAAAAAACAAATATATACCCATTTCAATTATTTATTTTTACCAGTGAAACCAATATAACATCTCAACATTCACAAATATACATTTCTGACATTCAAAAACAAAACAAAAACAAATCAGTGACCAATATAGCCACCTTTCTTTGCAAGGACACTCATGCAGCCTGCCATCCATGGATTCTGTCAGTGTTTTGATCTGTTCACCATCAACATTGCGTGCAGCAGCAACCGCAGCCTCCCAGACACTGTTCAGAGAGGTGTACTGTTTTCCCTCCTTGTAAATCTCACATTTGATGATGGACCACAGATTCTCAATGGGGTTCACATCAGGTGAACAAGGAGGCCATGTCATTCGTTTTTCTTCTTTTATACCCTTTCTTGCCAGCCACGCTGTGGAGTACTTGGACGCGTGTGATGGAGCATTGTCCTGCATGAAAATCATGTTTTTCTTGAAGGATGCAGACTTCTTCCTGTACCACTGCTTGAAGAAGGTGTCTTCCAGAAACTGGCAGTAGGACTGGGAGTTGAGCTTGACTCCATCCTCAACCCGAAAAGGCCCCACAAGCTCATCTTTGATGATACCAGCCCAAACCAGTACTCCACCTCCACCTTGCTGGCGTCTGAGTGGGACTGGAGCTCTCTGCCCTTTACCAATCCAGCCACGGGCCCATCCATCTGGCCCATCAAGACTCATTCTCATTTCATCAGTCCATAAAACCTTAGAAAAATCAGTCTTGAGATATTTCTTGGCCCAGTCTTGACGTTTCAGCTTGTGTGTCTTGTTCAGTGGTGGTCGTCTTTCAGCCTTTCTTACCTTGGCCATGTCTCTGAGTATTGCACACCTTGTGCTTTTGGGCACTCCAGTGATGTTGCAGCTCTGAAATATGGCCAAACTGGTGGCAAGTGGCATCTTGGCAGCTGCACGCTTGACTTTTCTCAGTTCATGGCCAGTTATTTTGCGCCTTGGTTTTTCCACACGCTTCTTGCGACCCTGTTGACTATTTTGAATGAAACCTGATATAGGGTGTTGATGTCATTAGACCACACCCCTTCTCATTACAGAGATGCACATCACCTAATCACCTAATATGCTTAATTGGTAGTAGGCTTTCGAGCCTATACAGCTTGGAGTAAGACAACATGCATAAAGAGGATGATGTGGTCAAAATACTCATTTGCCTAATAATTCTACACTCCCTGTAGATATGTGTGGTTCGTGTTGTTCCGAATTGAAATTCGGACAAATTATTTGTTTTCTGAATTTCTGAATTAATGCATTTAAACTAATCCAAAACAATGAATCAAAATTTCAGACGAAATTCGAATTAGAATAGTTTTCAAATAAATCAAATAAAAAAAAAAATTTGAATACTTTTTAAATCAAATTCGAATTTCAGAAGAGAACACAATAGAAAATAAAGGAGTAGAATAGAAAAGAGTATAATACAATATAATAGAAAATAAAATAATAGAATATAATAGAGTAAAACAAAACAGATCAAAAAATTTTTTTTATGGAAAATTAAGAATAGAGTAAAACAGAGCAAAATAGAATAGAAAGTAAAAAAACAGAATACAAAAATACAATAGAAAATAAAGGAATACAATATAACAGAAGTAAAACTAGAATAGAATAGAATAGAAAGAATATGCTTGAAATTTGAATTTCGAATAGAATAAAAAAGTATAGAGTAGAATAGAAAATAATATAATATAAAATAAAATAATATAATAGAAAAATATAATAGAAAATAAAGGAGTAGAATAAAAAAGAATATAATAGAATATAATAGAACATAAAAGAATAGAATATAATAGAGAAAAAACAAAACAGACTAGAACAAAAGATAAAAAAAGGGATACAATGGAAAATAAAGAATAGAGTAAAACAGAACAAAATAGAATAGAAAATAAAAGAACAGAATCAATTAAATATAACGAACAATAGAGTAGAAAGAATATAACAATATAACTGTTTTCTGAAATTCAAATCTTCGAATAGAACAAATTCAAGTTTCAATTGGAATAAATTTGAATTGAAAATATAAGAATATAATAGATTTTTTTTTTTTTAGAATTGATAAAACAATACAATAGGATGGGATATAAAGAATATACCCATCTTCCAAAATTTGAATTTCAAATAGAATAAATTTGATTTTGAATGGAATTTGATTCGAATGCAGTCCGAATGGATTCAAATTTGAATAAGTGAAACCAGTTCCGAAAATGAATTAAACGTATTTAACTAAACAAATGTTTGTAAATGTCTATAAACTAAGATACTGCATAATGAGCAAGTGATTGAACAACAGGGTTTTCTCTCCTTCAGTATATTAGTAACCCCCAGTCCTGATTGGCCAGTGCTTGCTGTCACTGAGGAGCTGCGGGTGAACAGCAACTGTTACTGCTAAGTGGTGACGATCTAGGATTCTCTTTGAACCTGGAAGTCAGCTGTTATTGTCATTGATCTAATGTGGTCACATGGTCAATGATGTCATGAGCCTCCCCACCCTATAGCTACAAAGTATCGGGGATGCTCTTGACATGATTGCCCTCATGGCCATATCAGGTCAATGACAATCTTCCTTTCACTGGCCCAACAATGACAGCCAACTTTTATGTTCAAACCAAACCCCAACTCACTGGAGTTGATTTACTAAAGACAAATAGGCTTTTCACTTTGCAAGGGAATTTTCCCTTAGCTTAGTAAATGAGATGAAGCTTTGCTGACTTCCACCATGCACAAGCAAAAATAACGTATTTTTTTTATTTTTATTGCACATAATTGATTATTTCTTGTAAAGTGAGTTGTAACCACATTTAGTAAGCTAAGGGAAATTTCCTTGCAAAGTCTATTTGCCTGTAGTAAATCAACCCTAGTCACTTTTGTTGTTATTATTAGAAATAATGAAACAAACAATTGGTCTCTGTAACATTCTGTGTAGAGCCTAGCAGAGCACTCCTTCCAACACATATTTAGATAAACAGAAATCCTTTTGGATATGGTGTATGCCTGAAATACATTCTCTGCATACTTTCTCAAACATGAAAATAATAAACAGATTTCATTGTTCTGGAGCTGTACAAATCACCCCCTTAGGTGCTGAGATTACTGGCATGTGAAGTCCCAGCTGTGCTGGATACCAGTAATCTTAAGGTTTTTGTTTTGTTTTGCTATTACAAGTTGCTGTTTTCAGTTATTGCCGTGTGAATTATTGGTGCACCTGTAGACCTCTAGGAAAAGCATGTGGTAGAAGAACTTGGTATAACAGGACTATATGTGTGGTCCTTTGGTGAATAGCATTGGCTTCTGCAGGTGTTTGGTGGTCAGGCTTGTAGCCAAGGGCCACGCAACCTTACAGTTGCTGAGGGCTACAGAGTTCAAGGAGGCCATAGCTTGCTGCTCGTGGCCATTCTCTCTGTTGGGTCCTCTGGTTCAGATAACTATGGTATATCATAGTGAGGTTTCTACTACACAGTTATGCCGTGTACACATGGTCGGAATTTCCGATGAAAAAAGTCAGAAGGAATTTTTTCATCGGATATTTCGACCGTTTGTATGCCCCATCTGACTTTTTGTGTCGGAAATTCCGACGGACGTAGAAAAATAAATTTTTTTCCAACATATTCCATTTGTCTGCATGGAATTCCGACAGAGAACACACGGAGAAAACACGCATGATCGAAAACAATTTAAAGCATGCTCGGAAGCATTGAACTTCATTTTTCCAGGCTCGTCATAGTGTTATACGTCACCGCATTTTTTAATATTAGAATTTGGTGTGTCTGTGTGTATGCAAGACAGCTTGAGCGAAATTCCGTCGGGAAAACCCGTCAGAGTTTAATTCCGATGTAAAAACCGGTCGTGTGTACGGGGCATAAGGCTGCTCAGAAGATAGGCTGACAGTGCATTCAATAAAGTCAGATTGGTAGGTGAAATGTGCCAGGAAAAAAAGATAATTCCAGTTTCCCTCCCCAACCAGGTTTGTGATTTAAGATTTAAAGTGTTACTAAACCCAGGACTCTGCATTCACTATATCTGGTCTCCCACAGTACACAGAACATGGAAATGCAATTATTTTAGGAAAAATAAACTGCATAATATCTTTTCTTATCAGCAGTATCTCTCTCAAGCTCTCAACTGTCCCTGATTTCAAGGGTCTGTCTCTCATTTGGAACAAATTCCCTCTGTCACTATTTACTCTTCATTTGTCCTTTATTTTGGCCTGAGCTAGTTGTATATAAAATGCATTACTTATCTATCAATAAGTGTTCTCCAGTGCTAAACCTTTCATCAAATTTCTAAATTGCTGCCCTTTTAAATTCCAAATAGCCAATATAAAAGAATATCAGTGGTAACACGCATTTGTTGGTTTAACCAATTTTTTTTTTTTGTACAATTTTCCTTTAACTGCTTGTCGACCTGCGCCATAATTTTACTGCGGCAGGTCGGCTCTCCTGGTCGAGAGCCCTTAGCTATACGTCGGCTCCTTTTGCGGCCACTAGGGGGCGTGCACGCGTCCCCGCTCGCCCCCGAGTCCCGCGCGCGTGCCTGGTGGGCACGATCGTCGCCGGGCACGCGCGATTGCTCGTTACAGAGCGGGGACCAGGAGTTTTGTGTGTAAACACAAAGCTCCCGGTCCTGTGAGTGGGGGAAACGCTGTTATTCAGTTCATACAATGTATGAACGGAAGATCAGTAATTTCCCCTAGTCAGTCCACCCCCCTTACAGTTAGAACACACCCAGGAACATACTTAACCCCTTCCCCATCCCCTAGTGTTAACCCCTTCACTGCCAATGGCATTTTTATAGTAATCCAATGCATTTTTATAGCACTGATCGCTATAAAAATGCCAATGGTCCCAAAAATGTGTCAAAAGTGTCCGAAGTGTCCGCTATAATGTCGCAGTACTGAGAAAAAAAACGCTGATCGCCGCCATTACTAGTAAAAAAAAAAATATTAATAAAAATGCCATAAAACTACCCCCTATTTTGTAAACGCTATAACTTTTGCGCAAATCAATCAATGAACGCTAATTGCGGGTTTTTTTTACGAAAAATATGTAAAAGAATACGTATCGGCCTAAACTGAGGAAAAAAAATGTTTTGGGGATATTTATTATAGCAAAATGTAAAAAATATTGTTTTTTTTTCAAAATAGTCGCTCTATTTTTGTTTATAGCGCAAAAAATAAAAACCACAGAGATGATCAAATACCACCAAAAGAAAGCTCTATATGTGGGAAAAAAAGGACGCCAATTTTGTTTGTGAGCCACGTCGCACGACCGCGCAACTGTCAGTTAAAGCGACGCAGTGCCGAATCACAAAAAGTGCTCTGATCATTGGGCAGCAATATGGTCCGGGGGTTAGTGGTTAAGTGGGACGTGGCAATGGTTGTGTCCTATGCCTACATACTTTTGCTAATAGATATCCCTCATCCCCATCCAAGAAAGTTGGCAGGTGTGGTATAGCGCAGTCTTATGACTTCTATCAGTGTCTGGTTCAAGCTTGTAGGAAGAGATTTTATTCTACTCTGACTGCCCTGTGAGACTGCAGGACCCCTAACCCTCTGTCTGGACAGTGATGATTGGCCTTGTGCGGATCACATGCACCCTCCCAAGAAAAAAAAAAACACTCTAGCGATACACACCAATCTGAGCATGTGCAGCATGATAGTTTGATAGCATGATAGTTTGGGGACTGTGGAAGAAGGGGAGGATCAGAGAAGGCAGAATCAAACAGCCTTTTTACACAATGTGGAGGATAAACTCCTTAGGTTCCACAATGAGTATAACAGGCATGCTTTACTGCATACAGATTGATTTTACTGTAGAAAACTAAAATTGGTACAGCTTGGTTTAATCTAATTTGTCATATTTCACATCAGGAAGGGCCACTTAAGCTACAGATATTGTAGACTGTGCTTTGTGCAATCAATGCTGGTCTTCTCCGAGTGCTACTCAAGGGACTTGAATTCTTTATACTGAATAGAGGAGGTTGCTCACTCTGCAGCTCCTCCATTCAGAGAATGTCTTGGATATCAATGAATACAAGGCATTTTTTGATTGAACGAGGTGACAAGGTCTGACGGATCATATCACAATCTCCACCTTGTCCAATCAAACAACATCTTTTCTCCACTGGAAAAAATACAAGACGTTCTCTGAATTTCACCACACTAATATAAATGGATTAATACAGTAAAATCTCAACACTTTTATTCTCTGACCCTCCAAATAAAAATACAGTGAACCATAAAATAGTAATAATAAACTCTCTGATCCAAAAAATCCATATGACTAGCAAAGCCCAATATATTATAAAGTGTCCAAAGTGTCAAAAACACCCCAGTGTGTTCTGTATTACTTCACACTGCTGAGCTTATCCACCACCTGATGAAAAACCTGCTCACCTCAAGGGAATAGGAGACATGCATATGTCATATAATCCCCACTGTTGGAATCCTTAGGAACCAGCTTCCTATTCCTTCACAGTCTGTTGGCAGGCGGCCACCTCCTCCACTTTCTCCGATCTATTTATGCTCCCACACAAGGGTCATAAAAGATAAAAGGTACCACCATAGTATAGTCTGCTTTAAAAACTTTTATTTCCCCACAAAGTAGCACACTTACATCAAGTCCAAAAATCACAACACAAAACAACACAGGTCAAATGCCGAATATCCACCTTGGCAGACAGGTGGCGTGACGTCACAGGCTCAGCTCCTCCCTCCTAGATGCGTTGCGCTCCATAAATGGGCTTCTTCAGTAGGCCATACTGGGCTGTTTTTAGACACTTTTTAATCCATTGGACTTTGCAAGTCATACACATCTTTTTGGATCACAGAGTTTATTTATTATTACTATTTTATGGTTGTGTTGTGTTTCACTAATTTTACTGTATTAGTTCTCATATTTGTATTTCAATGGTATGTTTAGTGTTTGGTTTCCTTGTAGGGGTCTTATATTAGAATTCTCTCTGAAAATCTGCACAATCGGGAATGATAACTCTATACAGTATACAGAGGCTCAAGTGACTGTTTTATCACGCACATCTATGGGAAATTGAAACTCTCATTAGTCTAACAACCACATTACAATGTCCATGTGAATGTAATACCAGTCAGGATAGGGAAGGACCCAGATTCCAGTAGTGTGACATATTACATTGAAATTACTAAGGACTTATATTTCCATTATTACAAAGAATGCAGTGCACAAAAGGTTTCAGAGCACATGCAAAAACTTTAGATGTAATTATGGCATTTTGTGTTTTTTTATGTAGAGAGAGCCATATATACATACATATTTGCCTTAAGTAAGTATCATTACAGCTATTACGTTGTTTGTACTACCTAATTACTTGCAGATAGATCACACATTCTGCTCAAGCCTTAACATGCTTAAATGAACATGACATTGCCTCACCAAAGCTCCATATATTGTCCCAGAGCACTGCTTTATGATACTTACAGTAAGCCTGTCCTCTTTCTGAACTTTACCATCAGGACCCCTAGACTTACCAGACAGACACGTGCTAGGGATAAAATATGTGTTTTATGGAATGTAACCTCTGACACCCATTCGGTCTTTATTGGGTTGAATGGTAATGAATTGCGAACCCTTACAGAAGCACATCTGTTTACTACAGTTAGTATAGTAGAGCTAAGCATAAAGTAGATGTTATGACATTATGCAAGAACAAAAAATATGCTGTGACCATGAACTTGTTATTTAGTACAATTTGTTTTCCCCATCGACATAACATAGCACCCTGTTATAGTCCAACTGTCCTTTGGACAGTGCCATTTAGAAAACTGAAGACCAAATATAATTGGTTTGGCAGCACCATCATTTTTGCTTTACTTATCAGTCTAAAGACATTATTAACCACTTCCCGACGGCCGTACGAATATATGCGGCCGTCGGACGGTTCTGAATCTCTGACAGGATGCATATATGCGTCCTGTGCTCTTAATGGCCGGCGACGCGTGCGTGCCCGCTGCATTCCTGAGATACCGATGCGCGTGCCTGGCGGCCGCGATGTCCGCCAGGCGCTCACAATCGGCGGTTACAGGGACAAGACATGGATCTCTGTGTGTAAACACAGAGATCCATGTCCTGTCAGGGGAGAGAGGAGACCGATCTGTGTCTCTTGTACATAGGGACACAGCATCGGTCACCTCCCCCAGTCACCCCCCTCCCCCCACACAGTTAGAACACACCCAGAATACATTTAACCCCTTCCATGCCCCCTAGTGTTAACCCCTTCACTGCCAGTCACATTTTTACAGTAATCGGTGCATTTTTATAGCACTGATCGCAGTATAAATGTGAATGGCCCCAAAAATGTGTCAAAAGTGTCCGATGTGTCCACCATAACGTCGCAGTCCCAATAAAAATCGCAGATCGCCGCCATTACTAGTAAAAAAAAAAAATTATAACAATGAATAATAATTCTGTCCCCTATTTTGTATGCACTATAACTTTTGCGCAAACCAGTCGCTTATTGGGATTTTTTTTTTTTTTACCAAAAATATGTAGAAAAATATGTATCGGCCTAAACTGAGAAAAAAAAAAAGTTATATTTTTTAAAAAAATGGGCTATTTATTATAAAGATAAAAACCGCAAACCGATGATCAAATACCACCAAAAGAAAGGCCTATTTGTGGGGGAAAAAGGACGCCAATTTTGTTTGAGAGCCAGGTTGCACTACCGCGCAATTGTCAGTTAAAGCGACGCAGTGCCAGAAGCTGAAATTTCACCTGGTCAGGAAGGGGTATAAGTGCCCAGTAAGGAAGTGGTTAAAGAGTAAATGCTGCCTATTTACAGTATAACATACAGCATGCAAACGCTGCACTATTTAAATGAAAACGTTGCAGTCTATTGGTTGGTGGGACAGGGAAGGGGTTAATACCAGTGCCAGTACACTACAGGTTTTATTGGTGCAGAGGAGCCATGCAAGGGATCAGATGGCCTGAACATCATGGAGCCAATTCGGGTAATAGTTTACCTGCTCTTTCTATCATCCAATCAGAAGAGAGTACATTTCAAGGAGCTTGATTGTCAGTTGGTGCTGGGCCTTTTTGCCCCATGAGGTGTGGACATTTTTCCCCCAATTGTTTTCTACAAAGGTCTGGTATACATTAAATAATATGAAGCTTAGATTAGATGAATCTAAAGGCCCGTACACATGATTGGATTTTCTGACAACAATTATGTGATGTCAGTGTTTTTGTTGGATAATCCGACCAGTTGTACGCTCTATCGGACAATTGTCGGAATTTCCTGACAACAAATGTTGGATAGCATGCTCTCAAATTTTACGACAACAAATGTTTGCCATCGGATTATACGATCGTGTGTACACAAGTCCGTCGGACTAAAATCCAAAGTATAAACACGCATTCGCTGAACCAATGCTAACCATAAGACAGCATTAGCAGAGTTTAGCCAAAGTGTGACGCTAAAGAGCTGAAAAACCACATAGTTTTGTGTATGTTGGCTGAAAAAGTTCTGCCATCTGTATGCAGTAGACATGTGCATTCGTTTTCGTTAGAATGCATTTTCGTCCGAAAATTAGGTATTTTCGTTATCGTTTTAACAAACGAAAACGAAAGCGCAAGAAACGAAAACCCAAAGATCTGACATAAAAAATGCTTTATTTTCGTTTTCGTTCAGATCCGACGAGTTTCGATGCTTTGTCAAATTTTCGTCGTTCAATTCCTACCTATTCACTGTATTCAGTGAATACAGTGAATATTAGGTAGGAATTGAACAACTAAAATTCGACAAAGCATCGAAAATCGTTGAATTTTCGTCTTTCAATTTCTACCTATTCACTGTATTCAGAACGACGATTTTCGGTGCTTTGTCAAATTGAACGACGAAAATTCGACAAAGCATCGAAAATCGTCGGATCTGAACGAAAACGAAAATAAAGCATTTTTTATGTCAGATCTTTCAGTTTTCGTTTCTTGCGCTTTCGTTTTCGGACGAAAACTTTCCCGACGAAAACGACATAAATCAAAATGATTTTCAGGAGTAACTAAATACATTTATTTTCCAAATGAAAACGAAAAAACAAAACATATATTCCAGTCTGCACATGTCTAGTATGCAGAACAAGTTCACGGCCAACGTCCCTTCGAACAAAATTACACAGATTTGTCTGATGGAAATCCAATTGTGTGTGCTTTAGATTGTAAGCTCTAATGAGCAGGGCCCTCTGATTCCTCTTGTACCAAATTGTATTGTAACTGTAATGTCTACCTCCATCTTGTAAAGCACTGCACAAACTGTTGGCGCTATATAAATCTTGTAAAATAATAATAATAATGAAGCCTACATATCCATAAAACAATTTGATGTAAACAGGTTATGCATTTGTTGAATGTTGTATTCAATAAAGCAAACTATAATCTCTTCAGAGTCTTGCAATTTGTCCATTTGGTAGTCAGAAAGTGATTTGAGCTCTGGTTTCCATAGATAGTATGTGAAGGGAAAAAAAAGAAGAAAAAAAAAGACACACTTTTTTTATTTTATTTCAATAGCAAGATAAGTATGGGCATAGGAGGGTACACCTAGGGAGAGCAGACAAGAGAGAGACGTAGAAATAGGAGTAGAGATGATCGTAAGGTTGGGGTGGCCAAGGGGTGGACATGCAGAATGGAACAGGCTGGAGTGTTGAAGGGGAGTTCCACCCACAATTTCACTTTTTAAATATAATTACCCCTGTAATACACAAGCTTAATGTATTCTAGTAAAGCTAGTCTGTAAACTAAGGTCTGTTTTGTTAGGTTGTTACAGCATTTAGTTTATAATCTAGAAATAGACCGTGGCCATCTTAAATGTGGGCATCATGAAGCCAGACTGTATGACTTCCTGGATTTCAGCTTTGTATATCTCGCACATGCTCAGTGCTGCACAAGCAATGTAATAGGTTTCAGTCAGGTTTGCAAGGACTACTGGGAAACATGATGCCTATCCCAGAAACCCTTGCAAATAGCCTTGTGACTTAATAGCCTAGGCTAATAAGGAGGAGGAAGTAATGAAGGACTACAAAATAAAGGTATTTACAAGCAACAAAATAAATAAAAATTGTCCATTCTGAACACTATGAGATTAGGGCATGCAGCGCAGACAAACATAAAAAAATGGGTGGAACTCCACTTTAAGGACTGAGAATATAGGGGTGGCATTGTTTGGGTAGGAAGGAGAGGGGAGTATGAGGCATCTAAACAGAGAAATATATATATGTTTTAAGTTTAATTTGCATCATTTTAGTCTAGTGGATTTCATTTATGCCTTAAAGCACTAACAAAGAGTACCTATGTAGTGATGAGAGAATCTGCATGGGTTGCGCCAAATGCAGCTTTGAGGGCAACATTGAAACCACATACATCCTTTAATTACATATTTGTCTTTAAACTGTACTTGGTGTTATGAAACAGTGTCTATGGACAGTCTCGAGGTACACTGGGGTCTTGGGGTACACTGGTAGAGCATATTTGCATGTGGAATTGGTTTATTGTTTTACATTTATCTTGGCTTAGCAGGCTTTTTTTCAGCCAACTTCAGAAGCTCCGCATAGGGGGTGGATTTACTAAAGGCAAATAAACTGTGCACTTTGCAAGTGCAGTTGCACTCACTTTTCCTAGAGCTTATTAAATGTGGAAAGGTTCTGCTGATTTTCATCATCCATCCATGCAATTTTTCTTGCACCTGATTGGGTATTCTTTACAAAGTGAACGTTAACCAGATTTTCTAAGCTCTGGGAAAAATCAGTGCAACTGCACTTGCAAAGTCCACAGTCTAATTGCCTTTTGAATTCTACCATTGGTTGTTCATCAAATCTACAGTCAGGTCCATACATATTGGGACATCAACACAATTCTAATCTTTTTGGCTCTACACACCACCACAATGGATTTGAAATAAAACGATCACAATGTGCTTTAACTTTAGACTTTCAGCTTTAATTTGAGGGTATTTACATCCAAATCAGGTGAACGGTGTAGGAATTACAACAGTTAGTATATGTGCCTCCCACTTTTTATGGGACCAAAGGTAATGGGACAGTTGGCTGCTCAGCTGTTCCATGGCCAGGTGTGTGTTATTCCCTCATTATCCCATTTACAAGGAGGAGATAAAAGGGTCCAGAGTTAATTTCAAGTGTGCTATTTGCATTTGGAATCTGTTGCTGTCAACTCTCAATATGAGATCCAAAGAGCTGTCACTATCAGTGAAGCTAGCCATCATTAGGCTGAAAAAATAAAAAAAAAACATCAGAGAGATAGCAAAAATATTAGGTGTGGCCAAATCAACTGTTTGGAACATCCTTAAAAAGAAAGTGAGCTCAGCAACACCAAACGACCTGGAAAAGAACACGGAAAACAATTGTGGTGGATGACCAAAGAATTCTTCCTCACTAATAATTAGTGTTGAGCGGAATACGCCATATTCGATTTCGCGATATTGCGCGAATATATAGAAGAATATTCGCGAATATTCGCTAATATCGAATATTCGTGATATTTAATCCAAAAAAATTTTTGCGAAATTTTGCTAATGCGAAAATGATTGCGAAATTCTCATAAACGGAGATCATTTCCTGTATTACTAAACTAATATGCACTAAACACTAACTCTACACTAACTCTACTTAAAAGAAAGGAGAATAAGGGGGCAAAAGAAGGGCGGAGAAGATAATCGCGCAATATTCCTAATATTCCTAATATTCCGAATATTCAAGTTATTCTGATTGGCTCTGATGCAAAAGAAGGGCGGAGAAGATAAGCGCGCAATATTCCTTTTGCCGAATATTCGAGTTATTCTGATTGGCTCTGATGCGCCCTTCTTTTGCATATTTGAGTTATTCAGGCTCTGAGCCAATTAGAATAACTCGATGCGCCCTTCTTTTGCATATTCGGCAAAAGGAATATTGCGCGATTATCTTCTCCGCCCTTCTTTTGCATCAGAGCCAATCAGAATAACTTGAATATTCGGCAAAAGGAATATTGCGCGATTATCTTCTCCGCCCTTCTTTTGCATCAGAGCCAATCAGAATAACTCGAATATTCGGCAAAAGGAATATTGCGCGATATTCCTTTTGCCGAATATTCGAGTTATTCTGATTGGCTCTGATGCAAAAGAAGGGCGCAGAAGATAATCGCGCAATATTCCATTTGTCGAATATTCAAGTTATTCTGATTGGCTCTGATGCAAAAGAAGGGCCGAGTAGCTGATGCGATTCTTTTATGTTGCCGAAAATTCGCAATGCGTTCCAACATAAAAGAATCGTCAGCTACTCGGCCCAGGGTCTCTCTCTAATCATACCAGCAATCTTTTAGACGTCGATGGATTAGGATGTGATCTGTTTTAAAAATAAATTTGAAAAAATACTCGTCGTATTCACCGTTTCGAGTTTTGCGAATCGAATATGCAATATTCGCGAATATTCGCAATGTTTTCGTGACAACACTACTAATAATGTTGTTGGACGGCTGAGAAATGGGCACACAAAGTACGATCGGGGAAAACTAATTCAGTGTATTAAAAAAGCAGAGCCTAAACTAGAAAAGGAATTTGCCTTTAAGTAAACGCACAAAAAAGATCAAACAACGGTTCATGCTCAGAATAAAGGAACTAAACCTATCCTTAGCGGTTAGGCCGAAAAATCATTAGGCTGAGTGGAGCGATTTTATCACAGAAGGACAAAATGGGCACAATGTTAGCCACTAAACTCTCGGTCCTGCAATTCGCACTTCCAAAAATAAGAACCCAAGTAGAAAGCCAATATGGCAGAGGGATTTGATATAGATTTATTTATGGATCGTACCGATCCCTAACCTCCGGATCCATGATCTTAGGAGGCTCCGACTCTACGGACGAAACCCTCAAAGTGATCAAAAACTTAAAGGGAGGCTCACACCAGCTGTGGCTTCTCTGCGCCAATTACAAAACATTTGACTTCTAGTCCTTCATCTCAATTTTTTTTTAAATTCCAAACGAAAGGGGGAAGCGCACCCTTAATATGGCTTTTATTTTAGTTATTCCCAAACCAGATAAAGATCCCGAACTTAGAAAACCAAATATCTTTTACTTAAAATACACAAAATCTTGCAGTTTCCCCTCAACCTGTCTTGCCTATGAGATGAAGGTAAATAAATGCAATGGCAGCACTTTACTCGAAAATTAAAAAAAAAATTTTGCCTACAATTCTACTTTAAGGGTTGAGGATACAACCATGCAATTGGCAGTGGAATTTGAGGCGAACACAACCATTCCCTGAAAAATCTCAAGAAACTTGTGTGTATGTTTTTTAGAGAAACTGTTGTGGAACCGACGAGAAAAAAAGAGAACAAGTTCTCTTTTTCCTCGTTGGGACTCAATTTCCTCGTGTTTTTTTTGTCGGGCTGGTTTAACGAGAAACACGTCGTGTGTACATAGAAACGCTCATGTCAGAATAAAGTGAGACGGGACGACCTTCGAGATTTTGGAGATCTTGACGCTGTAGTGAAAAGCGTTAATCGTCTCTTACCAAACTTTTACTTAACACTCAGCAAAGAAAGCAGCCTCAAGGGTGTCAGTGGAGATTCTTTATAGTGCGTTGTACGTGTTGAAGCACCGCGTTGACAAGATTTTGTCTTGAAGTGTGTACGCAAAGAAAGCTCGTCGAGGAAAACTCGTCGAGGAAAACAATGTTTCTTTTACGACGAGTTTCTCGGTCGTGTGTACGAGGCCTAAAGCCCCATACACACCATCAGATTATCTGCAGATTTTTGTCTTCAGATTTACCAAAACCATGTAGTACAAGGGCCTGCCTGATTGCATACAAATTGAAACTCTTAGGCCTCGTACACACAAGGGGATATGTCCGATGGACCGTTTCAGCAGACATCTCCGCTCGTGTGTATGGGCTAGCGGACAGATTTCTCCACCCGACAGATTTCAAAGCATGCTTTGAAATCTATCCGGTGGGAATCTGTCCGCCCGACATGTCTGCTGGTTAGTACACTTACCAGCAGACATGTCGTCCCCCACCGCCGCCGCGCCGCCGCCGAATGGATTCGGCGCATGCGCGGAAGTGTTTAACTTCCTGGTGCGGTGACGTGGCGGTGACGTGGCGGCGTCAACGTCACCGCCGCGTCACCGCCGCGTCACCGCCGCGTCACCGCCGCGTCACCGCGCCGTCCGGCGGCGGGGAATTTGATCCGATGGTGTGTACACGCCATCGGATCAAACTCCCGATCGGACATATCCGATGGAAATGGTCCGCGGACCGTTTTCATCGGATATGTCCGATTGTGTGTACGAGGCCTTAAGGTTTGACCTCATATTAGATGGTTTTGGTAAATCTGAAGACAAAAATCTTCAGATAATCTGATGGTGTGTACGAGGCCTAATAAGGCTGGGTTAAGGATAGGTTGGCCTTTCTCTGGAGATGGGCTCAATGTTGAAGCACAATAATCATCAATACATGCATCAATTGTTTAAGTGTTTCCATGGTTACAAGAACAACAGTTTGTATGCGTGTGTCTCTATTTGTTGAGCAAATTCCATCTCAGTCACTTCTAAGCAGACATTTACAAGTCCTAATTTATGTTCTAAACCTGTTTTAACTTGTCATTGCCAAAATATGCCTTTTATTTTTTTTTACAGCACTGACATTTATTTATTTGGTTCTAAGTTGTATAGTACATATTCGTAAATACACTATATGTTTTGACATTTTTAACTAACACAGTGATTTTTTGGAAGAATAAACAAATAATTTTTGGAAAGAAGAAATGACTTGACTATAAACTAAATTCGTAGACAACAATCCTTGTCTAACAGCTAGTACTTTGCTGAAATATGATCTCTAAAGCTGAACTTTATTCTTACCTTCAGTCTTGCACACTGCTCTTTTCTTGAACTAAAATTGCTTATTTGGATTGCCGTGCACACTCTGAGCTTATCACAGTGTGCATTAGAAGCTACAGCAAATGAGATAGAGCCTGCCTCATTTCCAAACTGTAGGACATCCAGCATTATTTAGTTTTTCCTCGTCACCCTTTTTTATTTTTATTTGTATTCTTTATTTACACAAAAGGAGGCAGAGAGTCCATTATTACATCAAATTCCATTTCATTCTTTTTTCTTGTGCCCTCCCCTTTCATTCATTGGATTGCAGTTCTTTCAATCATAGAGGCTCAACATCACGTGAGGATGTTAGGGAAATACAGAGACCCAGTGAAGATGTCACTGGGTTTGAAAAAAGGTATGTAATTAGGATAGAAAGGTTTTATTAAAAAAAATTTTAATTGGCATGTCCATGAAGGGGAGGAGGGGCGGCATCAGGTAAGGCAAAATATGAGCAGATTAATCTTCAGGTCTAAAATAAACCTGTGCTAAAATGCATATGCCAGAATGATGTCAGAGAACAGCAGTTATGTTCTCCACATTGCGGCAATACCCCTACCTCATCCAAAACTCCCCTGTTTTCTGGTAGAAGGTGAGCAAGCACTGACCTGGGACAAATAAGGATAATTTTAAACCTCTAGCACACCTGTATTACTTAAATAAGGGCCACTTTCAGTTATGAAAGACATTTCTGGAGAGTGTAAAATCTGGTGCAGCTCTGCATGGAAACCAATCAGCCTGCATGTTTTTTGCTAAACCCACAACAGTAAAATCAGTCTGTATATGCAATAAAGCATGCTTGTTATACTCACTGTGGAACCCAAGGGGTTAATCCTCTAATTGTCTAAAAAGGCTGTTTGATCCTGTCTTTTCTGACCCTCCTCTCCTTCAACTGTCCCCTGAAAATGTCAGAGTCAATGGAGTCAGGCTGCACATGCTCAGTTTGATGTGTATTGCTTGAGAGGTTTTTCAGCACAGGGCCAATCAGCACAGGGCCAATCAACACTGTCAAGACAGAGGGTCAGGGGTCCTGCATTCAGAACAGTCAGAAATCGCCTCTGGCAAGCTTTAACCAGTGCTTGGCTAAACACTGATAGAAGTCACAAAACTGCTCTAACTGCTGATGAGAAAAGGTATTTAGCAGTTTATATTTACTAAAATAAATGCATTCTCATGTTCTGTGTACTGTGGGAGGAAAAATAGAGAGCTCAATTCACTAAAAATGTTAAATTTTTTTTAAAAACTATCGTCTGTGGGGAAATCCATCGGTCAAAAATCCATGCATGCTCAGAATCAAGTCGACGCATGCCCCGAAGCATTGAACTTCATTTTTCTCAGCACGTCATTGTGTTTTACGTTACCGCGTTGGACACGATCGGATTTTTGCCTACAGGCAAGACTGATGAAAGTCAGCTTCATCAGATATCTGATGAAAAAATCTATCGGTTCGTTTTCATCAGACGAACCGATCGTGTGTACAGGGCATTAGAGTTAACATAAATAATGCAGTATTTATCTCAAAGGCAGTTAATTCACAAAAAGCAACCTTTACAATTTTTATTTTTCAGCATTAACACATGTTTTTTTTTTATCGAATTTTACCAAACATTGCAGCTGCAAGTGAAAAATTTAGATTTAAATGTGACAGTTCAGCTCAGGGATGCTGGTTGTTAAGGAGCTGGCAACCGCCAGCATCCTAACAACCATGAATCATCCCAGCTGTCAGGGGGGCATTCCCCTCTGACAACAGAATGTATACAAAAAAGCCAATAGTAAAAAAAAAAAGAAAAGAAAACAGTCCCTTCCAATCTATACCAGTCCCCTTGGAGGGAAGGGAGGATGAGCGTGCACCCCCCACCTTAACCATACCAGGCCACATGCTCTTAACATAGGGGGTTCCCCCCTCAGCAAATCACCTTGTCTGCATGTTAATGTGGACAAGGGCCTCTTCCCCACAACCCTGGCTCAGTCGCTGTGGGGGTGTGGAGGTTGACTTATCAGAATCTGGAAGTCCCCATGTGAATGAGAATAGAGATATTGTTCCTCTACTCATTCACCACATTTTTTTTACAAGTGTAAATAAAAATACCATACAGTTTTTGACAAGTCCTTTACTTAAAAATAAATTCCTTAATGTATATCCATCGTCAACCACAATGAATGCCGCCCATCGACCTGCATGACAAAAGAAAACCTAACCGCTCTCTCACTTGGCTCCCACTGACTGACACTCTTCTTCCCCTTGCCACTCATGATGTCAGTTACCATACATGGACATGTCCATGTATGGTCAATGACGTCACTTGGTGAGCTTGCCCCTTAGATTACTTAAGAGGCGAGGGGAAGTGGACTGCCAGTCAGCAGGAGCCAAGCAACAGAGCAGTCATGTTTTTTTTCTTGTGTGGGTCAGTGGGTGGCGTTCATTGTGACTGATGATGGATGTTTGCCGGGGGTATTTTTTTAATTCTTTGTTTTTTTAATAAAGTACTTGTCTAATGTTTTGGTGTGCTTATTAAGGAACATTCTTTTTTGTTGTTGTAGGGTAGGGTAGGGGGTACTAAGTAGGCTAAGTAAGCTAGAAGTAAACTTTCAACAGACATAAAGTGTAACATATATTAGAAAATTCATCATCAGTATATACTGTAGGTTACCCATGTTGCAGAGTACAATTGATAGGTGCAGGGGAGTCAGTTGAGATCAGACGTTGTGTAATAACAGGAACTGGCTTCTTTATTGGAACATTATCACACACAGGCAAAGATGTCTCCACATCATGGTAAGAAGAACAACACACAGACAACCAGTCAGGAAAAAGAAAGCAACGAGTACACACACTGGGGATAGAAGATACAACATCATAGAGTATACATATCATAACATATCATTAAGCATTAGCGACATCTTGTGTCCTTTTTGTAAACTGCATCTGAATATACTGCATATACTGCAAACTGCATATACAATAGGCTAAGCTGTAAGTTTGTTGCATCTCCAACAACCCATTCTCAATGATTTGATAAAAATGCAAAAATGTTATGTAAAGAACCAATTTCAAGGATTTCAGCTTTCAGACTTAGAACACTATCTATAAACTACTAATATTTTTTATACTATTGGTCTCATGTTTTCTTGCCCCACTGAGAAGAGATTTGTAGATTATTACTCAGACTGTGCAAACTATAGTCTAGTATAGAAAAGGGCACCAAACACAACAAAATGGGGTTGATTTACTAAAGGCAAATAGACTGTACACTTTGCAAAGTGCAGTTGCACTTTGCAAGAACAGTTGCTCCAGAGCTTAGTTAATGAGGAGAAGCTCTGCTGACTTTCATCATCGAATCATGTGCAATTTTTTTTTTTATTTTGCTTGCATATAATTGGGTATTCTTTGCAAAGTAAAGCTTTTACTCATTTACTAAGCTCTGGAGCAACTGTACTTGCAGAAACGACGTGTACAATCTATTTGTCTTTAGTAAATCAACCCCATTGCTTCCATGTTGCAACATTGAGATATTGGGGTTTATTTACTAAAAGGGAATAGACTGTTCACTTATAAAAGTAGATTTTTATTTAGATTTTCTGCTTAGCTCAGTTAATAAGATAAAGCAGTCTAGTGCAAGGAAAATGTAGTTTTGCTTGCTAATGATTGGATGATTGCCAGCACAGCTATATCTCATTCACTAAGCTAGATGAACGTGTGCTTTGCAAAGTGAACGGTCTTTATTTAATTTTTTTTGTTATTACTATGTAAAACCATAAGAAAAGCTGATCTACAGGCAGGAGCAGGTTGTGTGTGTTCAGCTGTGGCTGTGCCAGCAAGAAATCCTTGCTTGCTCTTTACCCCCCGACGGGCACTGAAAAGGCAGCACTGATGAGGTGGCACCAATGAGGTGGCACTGATGGGCACTGATAGGCGCCACTAGGACTCAGCAGAGACAAGCCAAGGTCAGGTCATGCCGAGAATCAGCAACGAATCAGACAAGTTGCGGTCAGGAATTAGTCTGGGTCAAACTGGGAATTGAGAGAGAAAAGCTCTGGACTGAAAAGTGCCAAGTGTGTGAAACGGGACCTGCAACCTTCTACACTCAGTTTTTTTTTTGTCCGGCTCCGAGCAGGGGGTTTACTTCCGGGTATAGGCGTTTCTAAGAGAAGACGAGTTGATTGACGGCTGCTAAAGCGCGTCACGCCTTCCGGAAATACCCGAAGTGACACTCGGGTGTTTACGGCGCCTGCGCAGTCAGCTCTACACGGCAGGCACAGGCGTCGTAAACGCCCGAGTGTCACTTCGGGTATTTCCGGAAGGCGTGACGCGCTTTAGCAGCCGTCAATCAACTCGTCTTCTCTTAGAAACGCCTACTGCCCGCACGATTGCCCGCTCGCCGCCGGATAACAAGGCCTCGTATAAAGATAAGTACCGGAAAAAAAACAGCATACTGCAGATGTTAGCAGTATGCTGGACCCATTGTCAAAAAATGGATTTTAGGGTGAACCTCCTCTTTAAGATGTCAGACTTGAGACACCACCATTTAGGGGAATCCAGCTTCGGAAAACGTGCATCTGGGGTATCACCTTAAAGTGCACTCAAGAACATTACCTTTGAATTATTTGGGTCTGATTCTGATTATTATTAGTTGTCTCAGTTAAAATCTGAATTAATGCTGATGCAGTTAGCGTATTTCCACCTGGTATAGGGAGTTTACTTCGCATACTTCTGCAACCATAAAATGTTCTTTTGTTTGATAGTAAGTCTTGCACTATTTATCTGCTTGAATATAACAGTTACTTAAAGTGGAACTTTAGTCAGAAAATGAAGTCCTGCTAGATCACTTCAGGCTGGTCCCTTTTGCAGGTATAGCTATGTAAAACAAGGTCCCTATACTGTTTAACCACTTAAGACCCGGACCATTATGCAGGTTAAGGACCTTGTCCCTTTTTGCGATTCGGCACTGTGGCGCTTTAATTGACAATTGCGCGGTCATGCGACGTGGCTCCCAAACAAAATTGGTGTCCTTTTCCCCCCCACAAATAGATCTTTCTTTTGGTGATATTTGTTCACCTCTGCGATTTTTATTTTTTGCACTATAAACAAAAATATAAATAAACTTTTTTTTCCCTCAGTTTAGGCCGATACGTATTCTTCTACCTATTTTTGGTAAAAAAATCGCAATAAGCGTTTATCGATTGGTTTGCGCAAAATTTATAGCGTTTACAAAATAGGGGATAGTTTTATGAAATTTTTTTTACTACTAATGGCGGCGATCAGCGATTTTTTTCAATACTGCGACATTATGGCGGACACATCGGACAATTTTGACACATTTTTGGGACCATTGTCATTTTCACAGCTAAAAGTGCTATAAAAATGCACTGATTACTGTGAAAATGACAATGCAGTGAAGGAGTTAACCACTAGGGGGCGCTGTAGGGGTTAAATGTGACCTCATATGTGTTTCTAACTGTAGGGGGGCGGGGCTGGACGTGTGACGTCAGTGATCATCTTTTCCTATATTAGGGAACAGACGATCACTGACATTGCCACAATGAAGAACGGGGAAGGTGTGTTTACGGAGCTTCGGACCGCATCGCGAGTGCGCCACCGGCGGCGCGCTCACGACCCCATGGCTGGGATCTTAAAGAGGTACGTGTTTGTGCCCAGCCGTGCCCTTCTGCCGACGTATATGGGCGTGAAGGGGTTCTTAAGTGGTTAAAATCCAGTAGTATACTGTCTCTGTTCTGCACATGCTCAGTTGCTCCCCATTTTTAGGTATTTTTAGGAACTGCTGAGTTATTATCTGCTGACTGCATTAAAGGAGTTGTAAAGGTACATTTTTTCCCCTAAATAGCTTCCTTTACCTTAGTGTAGTCCTTCTTTACTTACCTCATCCTTCAATTTGGCTTTTAAATATCCTTATTTCTTCAGAGAAATCCTCACTTCCTGTTCTTCTGTCTGTAACTCCACATGGGAGGCAAGGCTTTCTCCCTGGTGTGAAGTGTCGTGCTCACCCCCTCCCCTGGACTACAGGAGAGTCAGGACGCTCTCTATGTTGCAGATAGAGATAAGAGCTGTGTGTTAGTGGGCATACTGACTCTCCAGTAGTCCAAGGGAGTGGGCGAGCACGACACTCCACACCAGGGAGAAAGCCTCACATTACTGTGTGGAGTTACAGACAGAAGAACAGGAAGTGAGGATTTCTCAGAATAAATAAAATGGAAGGATGAGGTAAGTGAAGGAGAACTGCACTAAGGTACAGGAAGCTATTTAGGAAAACAAATTGTACCTTTACAACCCCTTTAAAGCGGATTTAAACATTTCTCTCTTTTACAGCCAAGGAGGCTGCTTCTGTTTTAACTGCAACTGCCATGGTGCTGCACATGTGATCATGGGGGTAAGCGCTACGTAAGTGATGTTTACAAGTGACTTAAAGTGGTTGTAAAGGAATTATTTTTTTCATAATAAGCATCCTTTACCTGCAGACATTCCTCTTTTCACTTCCTCGTTGTTCGTTTTTGCTCAGAAGTTGCTTTATTTCTTCTCTGTTCTGTTCACTTCCTGCTTGTCTGATTGTTACTCACCACCATGAAGGGAGGCTTTACTGCGGTGGTAAGTGACGTGCTCACCCCCTCCTGGGAACTACATCTGTGTGGCAGGACACTCTCGTGTTAGAGACTTCAAGGAGGTGTGAATTACTGGGCATGCCGCAATGCATACTGGGAAATGTAGTTCTTACATGAACGAGCGCCGCAAACCAGGAAGTGAATGAGAGAACAAAAACTAGAACACCGGAGGTGATATAGATGAAGGAATTTAATAGGTATTTACAAGTTTTTTTAACAGAATCATTACACTATTCTGTCTGTCTACCTTGCAGACATTCATTTTAGGCAAAAACATGTTTTCCTTTGCAACTCCTTTAATAACTTCCTAGATGGAGGTGAACAAGGCTTGGTAAAAATTTGCTGACAAATGAAATATGAAATGATACAAATATAATAAATATAATATGCTATATAATAAAATTACTGTTATATTTTTAAATGTGTTTACTGATTCTGAATGTTTACATTTCCACAAAGAAACCTTTTGATTGAAAATACTGCAAAGTTTTCAGGTAAATGACTGCCAGCTGCCACTGTACTTATGTTGTGCAATCAGTACATTTACATTATACTCACTAAGTGAGGTCAATTTAGAAGGTCCCTTTTTTGTAATTAAAGGGTCACTAAAGGAAAACATTTTTTTTGCTGAAATGACTGTTTACAGGGTATAGCGGCATAATAGTTAACTGATTCCTTTTAAAAATGATAAAAAATAGATAAAAATCAATCATATAATGTGCCTGCAGTTTAGTTTCATTTTTAAACTGGTTTCATGTTTCTGTGAAGTAAAGAGACACACAGAACAAAAACAAACAAATACAGGGCAGTGTTTTGTTTTCAAAATGAATTTGATTGGTTCTGAGGAGTTTTAGACACACAGTAATAACAGCTTGGACCACACTGAAAAGCTGCCATGAGATTTTTCATAAGGAGCCAGACAAGCAGGAAGTGTGGAGATCAGAGCAGAATTACAGCAACTTCAAAGCAAAAACAAACAATGAGGACATGAAAATAGGACTGCAGTAAGGTAAAGGAAGCTATTTAGCTAAAAAAAAAAAAATATTTTAATGATCCTTTAATTATACAGAGCAAAGTTGTTACAAAGGGAAATAGGGCCATGTGTTTAGCACATCCTTTTTTCATCATTGTTTAAAGGGGAGTTCCACCCACAATTTCACTTTTTAAATATAAATACCCCTGTAATACACAAGCTTAATATATTCTAGTAAAGTTAGTCTGTAAACTAATGTCTGTTTTGTTAGGTTGTTACAGCATTTAGATTTAGTTTATAATCTAGAATAGACTGTGGCCATCTTAAGTGTGGGCATCATGAAGCCAGACTGTATGACTTCCTGGATTTCAGCTTTGCATATCTCGCACATGCTCAGTGCTGCACAAGCAATGTAATAGGTTTCAGTCAGGTTTGCAAGGACTACTGGGAAACATGATGCCTATCCCAGAAACCCTTGCAAATAGCCATGTGACTTAATAGCCTAGGCTAATAAGGAGGAGGAATAATGAAGGACTAAAAAATAAAGGTATTTACAAGCAACAAAATAAATAAAAATTGTCCATTCTGAACACTATGGCCCAGATTCACAGAGCGATTACGCCTGCGCAACTGGTGTTGCGCGTGCGTAAGTCTAAATGTGCGCGTGCGTTTAGATGCGCGCGATTCAGAAAACGATTTACGCCAGAAATCTACTTTTTTTTGTCCGGCGTAATTTCGTTAGACAGACGCATCCGTCCGCGCAAAAATGCGCTAGACACACCATTGATTTGCTAGTCAAATATGCTAATGAGGGAGTTGCGGGGATCCACAAAAAAACGCAGTTGCTGCGCAGGCTACGCAATGTGCGCAACAGCAAAATCTCCTGTCTAAAGTTAGAGCACCTAAAAGCTGGTCTAAATTTTAAAAAAACGTCTACATCTCACAGAAAGCAACACCGTTACTGAGGAGCAGACCACACACACGTGTTGCACTACAATTAGACTGCCAACATGCCAGGGGCATCGTCGCTCATAGCTGCACTAGTGAATTTAGATGACCAAAGAAGGAGGAGGGCACGGAGGATGGCACGGGAGAGGATATACCGCACACGCATAGACCTCTTTGGCATGAGTGATTCTGAGGTGTATCGTATCTTCAGATTCACCCCTCATGCCATCCTGGAATTAACCACAACCCTGCAGGAGGACATCACCAGCCCAACACACCGCTCACATGCAGTGCAGCCACTGGTCAAGGTACTGGCAACACTCCATGTCCTTGCCAGTGGCTCTTTTCAGCGTACAAGTGGAGTGGTGGCTGGGATGTCACAATCCTCCATGAGCAGATGTGTGCACCAGGTTGTCCCTGCAATCCTCAGACGCATGGCCAACCAAATCATCAAACCCACCACTGAGGACCTGCGGCTGAAGGCAATGACCGATTTCTACAGAATTGCCAGATTCCCACGCACTGTGGGGGCCATTGATTGCACACATGTGGCACTCCAGCCCCCCCATGAGACAGAGCACATGTACCGCAATCGGAAGAATTGGCACTCCATCAACGTACAGGTGATAGTTGATGCCCAAGGACTCATATGGCACGTCCGTGCCAAACACCCCGGATCCACCCATGACAGCTACATCTACAATCAATGCCACATCCGAATGGAATTCTATCAGAACGTGTATGGGAACACCTGGCTGGTTGGTGAGTGACATGGGAGTCAGGCATGACTATCCCCTCCCGTGATGCACACCTCACAAGTGGCACATGCATGACTAACATTCTCCTGTCTTTTCCCTTCCAGGTGACTCTGCATATGCACTGGGACCCCATCTCATGACTCCTATCCGGAACCCCCAAACCCCAGGGGAGGAAAGATACAATCAAGCACACATCAAAACCCGAGCAGTGGTGGAGCGCACCTTTGGCCTCCTGAAGTCACGTTTCCGATGCCTGTATAAGTCTGGGGGTACACTGTTGTATTCCCCAAACTTTGTGTGCCATATCATCGTTGCATGTTGCATGCTGCACAATCTCGCAGTGAGGAAGGGCCTGCAGGTTGAGCTACGTGATGACCTGACCCCCCAACCAGACAATCCCCCCCTAACCGAGGATACCCCGTCTTCTGAGGGAAGAGCAGTCAGGAGGCAGCTCATATTGGGCATCTTTGCACGTTAAACACACACATTAATCATGGCACAATGAGAATGCATGCATGCACACCACTATGGTCCCTAGCACACACACCCCACATCCTCATCAAATTGGATTGGCACCAGTCCACCATGCAGGACTGGTGAGCAGTAACGCCACGTCAAGGCTCCAATTATGTCACTGTACATTCATACACCATTCACACGGACCTGGGAATCACTTCTCCCTGGTCCTGGGGAACCCTTCTCCACCAAAATTGAGGATGACACCCCTTTTCCAGCAGGGATGTCACCCCCACATTCAAACAGCATGCACAACCCAAAATTTAAAAAAAATGTCAGCAAAAAAAAAAAAAAAAAATGCAAAAAATGTCAGCCAAAAAAAAAAAAAGGGGGAAAAAAAAATTATTGCCCTCTGCGTGAGCCACGCCTGGGGCGCCCCCGGCCACGGCCCCGGCCCCTCAGGGGAGACTCATGGGGGAGGGGCAAAGCCGGGGAAGGAGGAGCAGCCCCTGATATCTGCCCACCTGGCGGCCTGCCCTCCAAGGCCACGGCAATTCTGTCCAGGGAAGCACCAAGTGTTGCCGTGTTGGCCTGGATAGCCTGGGTAAGGGCCCTCACATCCTGCCCAACGCCTGCTGCTGTAGTCTGCAGTTCATTTAGGCAGGTTGTGAAAGCCCGGGAGTGGGAGTCCAGGTTACCCAGCGTATCCTTCATGGAGGACAGGCTCTCCTCCACCCGCCCAAAAGTCTGGCAGAGCTGTCCCACATGGCGGGTCTGGAGGGCCTGGTCCCTTCGCAGACTGGCGGGCAGGAGATTGGGCGCCCCCCTGGTGCTCTGGGATGACATCCTGCCTCCAGCTGATGGTTGTGGGCGGGGAGAAGGGGAGGCCCTTGTGAGGGGAGCCATGTTGGGGGAGGAGGGGGGGGGCTCCCCCTTAGGGAGGGCAGGTTTCTGCCAGCCAGAGGGGAAGAGTCCGCACAAACCACTCGTCCAGTGCCTGACTCCTCCTCCTCATGATCGTCCTCCTCCTCCTGAACCTCCTCTGCGGACTGTGGCCTTGTTGGGGGGGCCTCATTAGGCTGCTGTCCTGGTGTTGGAGCGGTCAGGCCAGATGGCCCTGCACCCTCCTGCACATCTGTGGATGACACAAACCATTCACAGGTTGGAGGATCCACACACTTGCCACATATTCCCTTTCACCCCCTCCCCCACACATGCTACACACCTGATAGAAAAAAAAACCTTACCTGGCACCGCGGGGACCGGACTTGTGTCAAAGCCTGGCAGGCCCTCCACTTCATGCCGGTGAAAGGTCAGGGCCACCACATGCTCCGTCGCTGTAAGCCTAATACGGCATGGTGGGCCCCCTCCTGTGCCCCTGGCATGGGCATGCATTGCGGCCAGTTTTTTTTTCACCAGACGCCGGAGATCATTTATTTTTTTGTCGATCCCAGACCGGGTCCGTGTCTCCCCCTCCCCCGATGAATTCACCTGCTCCGTGATCCTATCCAATATCTCCCTCCTCCTGGCCGGGGTGGTGGTGGCACTCTGCGGGCCGTGGAGAAAACGCCCATACTCGCTAATGGCCCGGGCAAGAATTCTTTTTTCCCCCACAGTAAAATTGAGCTTTCTTTTTCTCTCTGTCATACTTCCAAACAAACTCACTACCAGTCTCCAAAAATCAGTCACAAATACAAGCACAACCAATCAGGCAAGAAGACACACAAAGAGAAAACGAACACCCAAAAATCACACTAGCACTCAGCAAGAAACAGTCACAAAAAAAAAAAAAGAAAAAATAAAGCAAGAAAACAAACGAACAAAAATATATCAATCAAACAAACAGTCTCTCAAACACTTATCAAAATACACTTTCACAAATATACCAACAAGAACTTGATCACACAGAACACTAATCTGACAACTACAAGACACACTGCAACGAACAACAGGAACAAAAGCACTTGGTTAAATGGGAAGGGACACAAAGGGATGTACTTTTGCAATGCAAGTGCGTTTGTGTGTGTCTATTTATGCTGTCTGCGTAGTTCACAACGTTGCCCTAGTCCATTTCCAATTTCACTGATTGCGCCGCTCCCGAGTTGTGAGCATGCGCACAGCGGAGCTGACATGGTCTCGTTCAAGCGCGCATGCGCGAGCCGGCCGGCCCTTCATTTGCATGGGGTCACGGCTCATTTCAATGTAACACGCCCACGTCCCTCCCAATTTGTATTACTCCTCCTTACGCCTCTGGAAAAAACCTTACGCTTGCGCAATTTCCTGCGCAAAAGCTACGTGAATCGGGGGATTACGTGGCTAGATGGCGCAAGTCTAACGTAATGGCGGTGCGCTACGCCGGACCGATAATGCGCCGATGTACGTGAATCTGGGCCTATGAGATTAGGGCATGCAGCACAGACAAACATAAAAAAATGGGTGGAACTCCACTTTAAGATAACATTTGGCGGCTTGGCGCACAGTCAATGACAATTTGACTTTTTTATTAACACTGCAGCTAAATGTAGAAAAAGTACACAATTGCTTTACTTTATTTTGTCTTTAATTCCTCCTTAAAAAAAGCATTGCTCTTCCTGTGGCACTTTGGTACCCTGAGCCTCATCGCTGCAAATATTCAGTGTGAAATCTAAGTCACTTCAGCCTCTGTTTGCTACTCCACTTCGCGTTACCTGGAAGTGCAGTCGCTGTAAATCCGAGGTGGACATGCAAGGAAAATAAAAAACATAATTTTAGCTTGCACATAATTGGATGATAAAATCAGCAGATGTCCCCTCATTTCAGATCTTCCCCTCAGATCTACAGCCACTGCACTTCCAAGTGCACTTGCAGTGCAAAGTGGATTTTCCTTTCGTAAATAACTCTCATTGTGATGTCACTACTATACTGCTCACTGTTCTCTCTGCAGAAAAGGAAGCTATGGGGTTGATTTACTAAAAACAAAGGCAGTTGCACTCTGCAAGAGCAGTTGCTCCAGAGCTTAGTAAATAAGCAAGAGCCCCTCTGACTTCCATCATCCAATCATGTGCAAGGAAAAATTATGTTTTACATTTTCCTTGTGCATGATTGGGTATTCTTTGCAAAGTAACGTTTTACCTCATTTACTAAGCTCTGGAGCAACTGCTCTTGCAGAGTGTGCACTGAAAAGTGCACAGTCTATTTTTCTTTAGTAAATCGACCCATGTACCTGAGGCTCTGCAGTGCAAGGGTTTTCTTGCTTCTGCTTCACTAGTTCTGTGGATCAAGTTTTCTGCTGCTTCTTGATCATTACCCTCTAGCTGCAGGCAGAGGCGTATCTAGTGAAAATGGTGCCTATGGCAAGCACTGAAACTGCGCCCCTGTCAAAACATTTGAATACCATCTTTCAGATAACCAGGGACATGGAGGGACACTGAGGACAGAGAGGGACGCAGTGCGAGGACAGAGAGGGACACTGGGGGCAGAGAGGGAAGCCTGGGACAGAGAGAGACACAGTGTGACAAGGACAGAAAGGGACACAGTGCGACAAGGACAGAGAGGGGCGCAGTGCGAGGAGGACAGAGAGGGACAGAGAGGGAAGCCTGGGACAGAGAGAGACACAGTGTGACAAGGACAGAAAGGGACACAGTGTGACAAGGACAGAGAGGGACGCAGTGCGAGGAGGACAGAGAGGGAAGTCTGGGACAGAGAGGGACACAGTGCGACAAGGACAGAGAGGGACGCAGTGCAAGGAGGACAGAGAGGGACACTGGGGACAGAGAGGGAAGCCTGGGACAGAGAGAGACGCAGTGCGACAAGGACAGAGAGGGACGCAGTGCGAGGAGGACAGAGAGGGACGCAGTGCGAGGAGGACAGAGAGGGACACTGGGGACAGAGAGGAAAGCCTGGGACAGAGAGGGACACAGTGTGACAAGGACAGAGAGGGACGCAGTGCGAGGAGGACAGAGAGGGAAGCCTGGGACAGAGAGGGACACAGTGTGACAAGGACAGAAAGGGACACAGTGTGACAAGGACAGTGAGGGACGCAGTGCAGGGAGGACAGAGAGGGACACTGGGGACAGAGAGGGACACAGTGCGACAAGGCCAGAGAGGGACACAGTGTGACAAGGACAGTGAGGGATGCAGTGCGAGGAGGACAGAGAGGGACACTGGGGACAGAGAGATACAGTGTGACAAGGACAGAGAGGGATGCTGGGGACAGACAGAGATGCAGTGTTATGAGGACAGAGAGGGATGCAGTGCAGACAGGGGACACAGGGGGTTGTAAGGGGGGGCACTGCTGCTGGGGGTTCCCGTCGGGCCACCATCCATTCCTTTTCCCGTCCTCTCTTCTCCTCCTCACCTCATGTCACATTCCCAGCTCCGGGAAGAAGATGATGCCATGCAGAGGAGGGTAGGAGGAGCATTTGGCTCTGCTTCCGTCACTGTTACCCTACCCTACTTGTACCCGGTCTGGCCAGTCATCGGCCGTCATGGGGCACCTATCAATCCTCTCTCCAGGCCAAGTAGCAATATTAGTAATTGCTGTGCTGGCGCCACACTCCAGTAGGGCAGCCACGGGAGGACGGGTGGGAGTTTTTTCGTGCAGGGGGAGGCTTTTTGCCACCCCTCCCCCATGGCGCCTATGGCAATTGCCATGGCTGCCATACCCTAGATACGCCACTGGCTGCAGGAGAACAGTTCTGACACGGGGAAGCAAAGCCAAGGTGTCCACTCTCCAAGTCGTCTTTATACATATCTAACCGGGTATATTTGCGATGACCCTGCTTTTCTTGCAAATTCTTATTTGCTTTTCCTGGATAGTGTAATAAGACATTCAGGGGCAGGGGTGTACACAGGATCTGATGCAGCTGTTCATAGTAACCAATCAGCTTCTAAGTTTTATTTTAAAGCTCAACTGAACAAGCTGAACTTAGAAGCTAAACCAGATTCTGTATGCACCAGTTTTAGCAAATCCCCCCTTAATTTACAAAAACTTTTTTTTTTGTAATTTACAAAAACATAATGCATGCGCTACTTACATTTTTTCTTTTTAATGAATCAAAACCATGCTGCGCCAAAAGGTCCTGGTGACATAAAACAGAGCATAAAAGCCAACTTCAATCAGTGTGGGCATAAAGATGATTTTCATGCTTTCTCTGCACTTAGCAATGTTACATCAGATCCCATGGCCAAATGCTGCAGACACTTGTATGAGCATTCCAGGTACAGCTTCATTCCAGGGTATGACATCTCTTTAACCTCCCTGACGGTATGATTCTTTCAGGTTTTAGGTGCTGAAAGCTTTACCATTATTTTGCATGGAAATTTGGCATTGCAATTCTTAGGAATAACTCACTCAAATCTGTCCAATCTATCCAAGCCAGAGTCTAGTAGACATCCCGGGTATAATACAATTTTAAACACAAAATCATAATATAATAATATAATAAAAATTATTACTTTTAATTTTTTAATGATGAATTTCCCCACAAATCACTATCGCTCAATTCTGCAAGTGATTATAATTTATTATCGCTGTTTTTTAGCTTGTCTAAAACCACTTTTGACATAAAGGGACACTTCTTGGTTGCTATGGACAATCTCTAGTTTCCAGGCAGAAAGAACTGTTTTTATTATATAAAAGTGCATGCATGACACTGGGCAGACCACTAGGGACAAAGGGGGTGTTTTTTTTGTTCATACAGTACTGTAATCTATAAGATCGCAGGGAACAGAGCTCGGCGGCACACAGGCATTGTGTGAATCGAGCGAGGAGACACAGCGGGCAGGATCCATGGACAAGGTAAGTAAACCCTGCCTGTGGACACTGTGAGGCTATCCCGAGTATGGCTCAGGGTTACCGCTTTTGGTTCTGAAATTCCACCCCGAGCTAGACTCAGGAATACCGCCATGGGGGTTAACTGGCACTCTCTGGGTTAAAAATAATGACGTGGATGGCAGTAGAGAGTGGAGACCAAGTCCCCTGGACAGACTAGTTAACCAAAAATCTGACCTCTGTGACTCCTATTCCAATGTTACTGCTTTAAAATTTCCATTAGCCTTAAATCACAGGTAACATTGACCATATACTAACCAAGACATTCAATGTTTTAAGGTCATCTGTATTATGCAGCTACAGTTGTGCTCATAAGTTTACATCCCTTGGCCAAATTTATGATTTCTTGCCAATTTTTCAAAAAATATAAATGATAACACAAAAACTTTTCCTTCACTGGTTAGTGTTTGGCTGAAGCCATTTATTATCAATCAACTGTGTATACTCTTTTTTAAATCATAATGGCAACAGAGACTACCCAAATGACCCTGATCAAAAGTTTACATACCCCAGTTAATACTGTGTATTGCCCCCCTTTAACATCAATGACAGCTTGAAGTTTTTTGTGGTATTTGTGGATGAGGCTCTTTATCTTCTCAGATGTTATAGCTGCCCGGTCCTCTTGGCAAAAAGCCTCCAGTTCCTGTAAATTCTTGGTTCTTGCATGAACTTCACGTTTGAGATCTCCCCAGAGTGGTTCAATGATATTGAGGTCAGGAGACTAAGATGGCCACTCCAGAACCTTCACTTTATTTTGCTGTAGCCAATGACAGGTCATCTTGACCTTGTTTTTTGGATCATTGTCATGTTGGAATGTCCAAGTACGTCCCATGTGCAGCTTCCTGACTGATGATTGCAAATGTTCCTCTGGTATTTTTTGATAACATACTGCATTCATTTTGCAAACGATTTTGGCCAAATTTCCTGTGCCTTTGTAGCTCACACATCCTCAAAAGATCAGCGATCCACCTCCGTACCTTTCATCACAGACCTTGTTGACACCTCTCTAGATGTAGTGTTTATGGTTGTGGCCAAAAAGCTAAATTTTGGTCTCATCACTCCAAATGACTTTGTACCAGAAGGTTTGACGCTTGTCTCCATGCTATTTGACATAGTGTAAGTGAGATACTTTGTGGCATTTGAGTAGTAATGGCTTTCTTCTGGCAACGCAACCATCTTTCTTGAAGTGCCTCCTTATTGTGTATGTTGAAACAGCCACACCACATGTTTTCAGAGTGTCCTGTATTTCACCTAAAGTTATTTTGGGGTTTTTCTTTGCATCCCAAAAAACGTTCCTGGCAGTTGTGGTTGAAATTTTAGTTGGTCTACCTGACCGTGGTTTGGTTTGAACAGAACCCCTCATTTTCCACTTTTTGATTAGAGTTTGAACACTGCTGATTGGCATTCTCAATTCCTTGGATATCTTTTTATATCCCTTTCCTGTTTTATATAGTTCAACTACATTTTCCTGCAGATCCTTTGACAATTTGTTTGCTTTCCCCATCACTCAGAATCAAGAATCATCAGTGCAGCACTTGATGAAAGATGCAAGGGTCTCCAGAAATGCATTGACCTTTTATACACACACACACACACACTAAATACAAGCAAACAGGTCACAGGTGAGGATGGTTACCTTTACAAGCCATTCAAACCCATTTGTGTCAACTTGTGTGCATGTTATCGGGCCAAAATCACCAGGGTATGTAACTTTTGATCGGGTCATTTGGGTAGTTTCTATTGCCATTAAAATTTAAAAAGAGTAAATACAGTTGATTAATAATAAATGGATTCAGTCAAACACTAACCAGGAGAGAAAGAAATGTTTTTGTGTTATCATTCATATTCTCTGAAAAATGGCCAAGAAATCATAAACTCTGCCGGGGTGTGTAAAATTATGAGCACAACTGTATGCTTAGTTTGCTGCTTAAAGCCTCTGCTCTAATTCTTTAACCACTTGCCGACCAGCCGCCGTCATTCTACGTCGGCAGGTCGGCTCTCCTGGGCGAGAGCCCGTAGCTCTACTTCGGTACTTTCCCGCGCGCGTGCCCGCGATCGCCGCCGGGCACCCGCGATTGCTCGTTACAGAGCGGGGAACGGGAGGTATGTGTGTAAACACATAGCTCTCGTTCCTGTCAGCGGGGGAAACGCTGATTTTCTGTTCATACAATGTATGAACAGAAGATCAGTGATTTCCCCTAGTGAGGCCACCCCCCCATACAGTTAGAACACACCCAGGAACACACTTAACCTCTTCCCTGCCCCTAGTGTTAACCCCTTCACTGCCAATGGCATTTTTATAGTAATACAATGCATTTTTATAGCATTGATCGCTAAAAAAATGCCAATGGTCCCAAAAATTTGTCAAAAGTGTCCGAAGTGTCCGCCATAGGGTCGCAGTACTGAAAAAAAACGCTGATCGCCGCCATTACTAGTAAAAAAATAAAAATGAAAATGCCATAAAATTACCCCCTATTTTGTAAACGCTATTACTTTTGCGCAAACCAATCAATAAATGCTAATTGCGATTTTTTTTACGAAAAATATGCAGAAGAATATGTATCGGCCTAGACTGAGGAAAAAAAAGTTTTTTTTATATATTTTTGGGGGATATTTATTACAGAAAAAAGTAAAAAATATTGCATTTTTTTTTAAATATTCACTCTATTTTTGTTTATAGCGCAAAAAATAAAAACCGCAGAGATGATCAAATACCACCAAAAGAAAGCTCTATTTGTGGGAAAAAAAGGACGCCAATTTTGTTTGGGAGCCACGTCGCACGACTGCGCAATTGTCAGTTAAAATGACGCAGTGCCAAATCACAAAAAGGGCTCTGGTCATTGGACAGCAATATGGTCCGGGGCTAAAGTGGTTAACCATACTTCCATACATTAATAATTAGTAATAAAGCATTCTAAGTCTATTTTGATATTTAATCCAAAAGGGGTTAAAGTACCTAACTTGTGTAGCCATTTAAATTCATTTTGAGAGATCGCTTTCCTCATAATTATGCCTCTCCAATGCCCTATCAACTTGTCTGTTCCATAGAACACTAATTCACTGTGATCCTTCTTATGGAATTATTTTATGTGTCTTGATACACTATGCTTTGTGTACGTACACCTTCCTGATATTATTTATATTTTTACCAAAGCGTACACTTTATTTTTTCATTGCTCTACCAACATACCGGAGGCCGCATGGGCACTCCAGTACTTAAGTAATATATCTACAATCACAAGATATAAATAAATTAAATTCATATAACTTGTTATAGAGGTTAGAACAAAAATGTGTCATCTTTCTGATTTTATCCTTGCTAATTATACACCTCTTGCATCTCCCTTTGCATCCAGAAATGTGCCTTTTTTATTTGGTGAATTAATTACTTGCTGCAGTATTCTATTCCTAAGTGCTGACAATTTTTTATATATGAACTCTGGTTTCTTTGGAATGATCTTGCCCAATACTTTATCTTTTAGCAGGATGGGCTAGTGCCTATTCATGATTTTTTTAATTGCCTTATAATTTCTAAATTCTGTTACAAAGACATATTTCATGATGTTGTTCCCATTTTTTTATTTTGCTTTTTTGTCAAGGGGAGTCACTTTATCCATTTTCCATACTGGTTTCCTTAATTTAAAGTTTAACCACTTAAGACCCGGACCAATATGCTGCCAAATGACCCAAGGGGTTTTTGCGATTCGGCACTGCGTCGCTTTAACAGACAATTGCGCGGTCGTGTGACGTGGCTCACAAACAAAATTTGCGTCCTTTTCTTCCCACAAATAGAGCTTTCTTTTGGTGGTATTTGATCGCCTCTGCGATTTTTATTTTTTGCGCTATATACAAAAATAAAGCGACATTTTTGAAAAAAAAAACAATATTTTTTCATTTAGTTATAAGAAAAATCAATAAACTAAATTTTAGTCAAACATTTAGGCCAAAATTTATTTAGCCACATGTCTTTAGTAAAAAAAATCACAATAAAAAAAAATTAGCTACCTAGTGGGAACAGTGACACTAATACAGCGATCAGAAAAATGATTGCTTAGTGACGCTGGCAATAGGGAGTGAAAGGGTTAACTAGGGCGGTGATCAAGGGGTTACAACTTTATTAGGGGGGTACGGGGGCTACCCAGGACCTAACACTAACTGACTGTCACACTGCCTGTCACACTGATACTAAATACAGTAATCATACATGTATGATTACTGCATTCAGTGACACTGTGACAGGGGGGGGGGGGGCGATAAGGGGGGTTAAATGTGACTATGTGTAGTGTTAGTGCAGTATAGTGTTAGTGCAGACTTACTGTGTTGTGATCTCTCCTCAGCGGTGGTTGAAAAAAACGCCGAGGGAGAGATCACATCGCTTCCTCCTTCCTGTGTTTACACAGGAGGAGGAAGTGACAGGGCGGGCGCGCGCATTGGCTGGGAGCGATCCGGAGGGGGCGGACAAAAACGAATAGCCGCCCCCTCTTGTCGGATTGCTCCTACAGCCACGCGGACCGCCGCATGTACTGGGGGGGGAACCCCCCCAAGGCACCAACGTATATATACATTGATGTGCCTGTCGGTGCCATTCTGCCGACGTAAATGTACATGCGGCGGTCCTTAAGTGGTTAAATGTCTTATATCCCTTTTTTACAAGTTTCTCAAAAAGGGCACCTCTTGGCTTGTCATAATCTCTCTCCAACTGACAATTCCTATACATTTTCATTTCCATTTGTTCCTTAGGGATATTTTCTATCCACTTTGGGTGGTGACAGCTGTTTGTCGGTGTAAAGCTATTTCTGTCAGTCTCTTTCAGGTATGTTTTGGTAAAAAAATTGTCCCCATCAACTCATCAAAATATCATGAGGTCCAAAAATCTGCAATTTTCATGATCCCATTTTCCTAAGAATGAGATATCATACTTATTACTAATTATCTCTTCCACAAATCACTTAAGGGTTTCTTCACTTCCTTTCCTAAATGATTACCACATTATCAATTAAGTGTTTTTGCAAAACACTCATTTCTTCCTTTTCTTACCATAGACTTCCTCTCTCTCCCATTTTCCCAGAAATAAATTGGCAATGCTGGGGGGCATATTTTGCCTTATGGCAATAAACTTTGCTTACAGGTAGTATTTGTCTTTAGCACCCTCCTAGTATCGAATGCTAGGTAAATTTCATTTGACTGAGTCCCTGCAACTGTATAGCACCCTAAAATCCTTCCTTTTACTGCTGCTAGATGCCAGAGAGATTTGTGTCACGGTTCCCAGCTGCAAGGCTCTTGACTGTTCTCAAAGTGATCTCAAGATACCCAATTGTGAGAGCTAACTGCACTGTTTGGGAAGGAACTAGTAAATGAAGTGGCCCCTGCGGTGGTAACACTACACACTTTTATATCAAAAATGTTTATTTTTCCTGTTTAAATCCAAACCCTTTACTATAAAGTCTCTCTGATTCTGTTTTAATCCTGACTTGTTTTAGAGGCTCCATTTTACTGCCTCCAACCCTATCCTGCTTCTTAATACCAGCATAAAGCAAATTTACATCAATTGCGGCTAATATATGCCTTGGATAGGAGAAGGTCCTGGACTGCCGCACTCCTTAAAATGATGTCTTTATAATACAAATAAGATCCAAAAAACAACCAAAGCTATGTATTTAAAATGAAGTGAACAACAGGAAAAGGGTGGCTGACATGTTTCATACATGTAATGCTTACTCGTAGCTGATATATGCCCTTTTTTTTATATGGGATGTCTTTTAACATCTTTATTAGCTCACTGCTGTCATTTAAAAGTGAAGGATTAGTTACTACCATCTTTTGTAAATAATAATCAATATATTCCCCTAATCTACTAAATGTGGAGTCAATTCCACCTATAGGTCTCCCTCATGAGAACTGTTTGCCTAGTTGTTATTTTCATGATATTTGGGATCAGGTACCTTGCTTTCATCTTAGTTAGTATTTTCAATCTTCCCCCATTTTTCACTAATGTTTTCATCGCATCTTTTTTTGTACACTTCCATATGTTTCCTCTATTGAAATCAATCCATCTCCTTTTCATTTTCCTGTTAATCTAAAATAACGATCCCACTTCCTTATTAGCATGCCCATCTACTATATGCTTTTTCTCAAATTCTCTACTTCCCTATATTATTCATTCTCTTCCCTTGTTTACTCTTGTTTCTACGTTTCTTAAATCCTCTTTCACCATATTTTTTAATTCTTCCAGGAATGGGTTGCTAGACATTTTCAGGTTAAACGTTGAGGCATTTTTCAAATTACAATGTACAAATCCATCTTTTTCCATTTCTCTTACTTCCAAATTTTTATTGCAGGCAAAAAATATTTTTTAGTTTTCACTATATTTTTATATCTATAGGTTTTACACTTATAGGTTTTACACTTATTTATATTTTACTGGGTGTGAATTTTAAACTCATATCCAATACCTTTAGTTCTTTTTCTGCTAGCTGGACTTTACTCTAAATTAAACACTCCCTCACCTAAAAGAACATTTTCCTTCTTGGCCTTCCTTCTTCTACTGTACTCTTCTCCTTCCCAGTAGCTTCCTTGATTCCCATACTGGTTTTATTTTTGTCTCCTGCCATTCCTTTCTTCTCCTGTCATCTTGGGGTGTTGGTTCGTCCTATATACCCATCCTCTCTTTGTGGGGACTCCCTATTGGTATTGATTATACCTAGGTGTTCTTCCATACATCCGTCCCATCCCTGTGTTTGCTGATAGGGTATTTCCCTGAGGTTAATCCTCCTGACTCCTGGTGATTCTTAATGGGTTCCAATCTTTTTATTTCTCCTCTTTGTTGTCCTATTTCTTTTTTAAGGAGGATACATTTGATTGTACTTTATACTCTATATTATTTACTATTTCCTCTTGCCACTTTTATATTTGTCAGTTTCTGTAATTATTATAATCTCTCTGATATTTCTTTATTTTCCTATTTACATTTTCTGGGTCAAGTTTCTTAACAAATTTATATAATGTTCTCGACCATTCTTTATATTCATGCCCTTCCACAAATGGCAGCATTTTATCCTTATACTCCCTGATCTTTTTCAAAAATGTTTGCAATTTTCCCTTTCTTCTCTTAAAAATATCTCTATAAATTTTCTCTCACGTGGATTAAAAAATTCATACCCCTCATCATTATGTTTTTTATCACTAAATCTATCATAAGGAGCCACCTCCTACCTTAACCTCCCTGGGTGGGGTTTTATTGTTGTATGTTCCTATTAAGGAAATTCATTCTATTTGTCCTATTTACTATTATCATCAACAGTGAAAGTAAAAGAAAATGCCAAATTTATGGGTTGTTCCCAGAACAGCAATAGAGCGGAAATCTTCCAATGAGGACACTAGTTCTTTCGACAAACTGGGATTTCCCTCCCTTTGGATTTCATGATGCTTCCTGTTTTAGCTATTGGAAAGAAGTGAAGGGAAATCTCCCTTACTATCCAAATGAAAAGTGTTGAATGTAGTTCTACTTTAAGAAAAAAGAGGGGTGAGTAAAGTTCCTCTTCAAGCCTGAGTAATTATAGGTTAAATCTAATTATGGCTGTTATGGATTAGCTGTGTGAAGTAATCAATGGCATTTAATAACTATGGAAATGGTCAAACAATAAAGGGATAATAATAACCCTAGCTATATTAGGTCATAATTTTTTCATATGTTTATTGAAACCACTTGGTGAGGTGTCTGCAAAAAATATACAACAGCGTCACATTGCTCCAGTTTCCATTATCACTGAAGACAGAAGGATAAATCTCTAAAGTAGTGGGTGATTCCTGATACATATTAAACTCCTCTAAGCATGAAATCTCTGCCAGTTATGCACTTTGCTTTTATACTTGGCTCGTGGTGCTAAGTTTTCTATATTGGACAGCATGCAAAATTTCCAGTTAAATGACAAGTGGGTGAGCAGGATTACAGAGCAGTGTATGGCACTGCAGATATAATTCTGACTGTTGAAGCCAGAGCTGTAGGGGCGGAGGGCTATGTTTCTATGAAAAGTGGCTAAGATGAGAAATAATTTGCAAATCCCTTCTGATTATTCATTATTATTATGCTGTGTATCTAATGTCTGGGAACATAGGACACGGATATGCCTCTACTAGCTGTCATCTCAGCAGCCTTTGTTTATTGCTTTTGAGGTGGAAACAGACTCTTACGTTGTGCCCCACAGGTTACACCTAAGGCCATAGCTCCCAACTGTCCCTGATTTCAAGGGACTGTTCCTAATTTTGAACAAAGTCATTCTGTCCCTCATTCTTCCTCATTTGTCCCTCATTTTGGTCTGATCTAAAGAGTTGTATATAAAATGCATTATTCATCTTTCTAAAAGTGCTAAACCTTTCATCAAATTTTTAAATTTCTGCATTTGTAAATTTAAAAAAACAATATAAAGGAATAGAAGTGGTAAAAAAAATTACTTGTGGCTTTACATTTTTTTCATATTATTCTCCTTTAAGGGGGTGTGGCAGGGGGTGTGTCCTTTGCCTACATACTTTTACTAATAGGTGTCCCTTATTCTCATCTCAAAAAGTTGAGAGGTATGCCTAAGGCCCCTTTCACACGTGTGTGACTTGTCCTGCGGCAAGTCGTACCCCATGATTTCCAATGAGTACCATTCATATCTGTGTGACTTCAAGTTGCACCGACTTCACAAATATCTTCGTATATACATATGCGTTTTTTCCAGTGCTCTTTATTGTTAAACCAGCCATAGGTAGGGGCATGGTCAGGTAGCACACCAACAACTTTGCCTCTATGTGCTGGGTGTTTGGTGTGTTCCTGCTCCTTTAACCTCCTTGGCGGTATGATTCTTTCAGATTTTAGGTGCTAAAAGCGGTACCATTATTTGCAAGGGAATTTGGCGTTTTATACTGTAGGCTTGTAATTCTTAGGAATAACTCACTGAAATCTATCCAAACAAGAGTCTAATAGGCATCCTGGGTATGATTTTTATTTTTTTTCTTATTAAAAATTATAATATAATAAATAATTATAAAAAATTATAACAAATAATAATATAATTATAGTAAAAATTATTCAATAATGTAATCAAATCAAAATCACTGAAATTTGCTCAGTTGCAGAATTTTTGCTGTCATTATTTTTTTTTTTTATGACGAATTTCCCCATAAATCGCTATCGCTAAATTCTGCAAGTGATTCTGATTTATTATCGCTGTTTTTTAGCTGCTCTAAAACAATTTTTGCCATAAAGGGACACTTTTGGTTGCTATGGGCAATCTACAGTTTGCAGGGAGAAAGAACAGTTTTTATTATATAAAAGGACATGTAGTGCACAGGGCAGACCACTAGGGACATGGGGGGTGTGTATTTTTTACATACAGTACTGTAATCTATAAGATTACAGTGTACTGTATGTATAGTGTTTGTTTACTTTTTTAAATTTGGCGCCGTTCCCCCCCCTACGTCGCGACGCTCGCAGGGAAGGGAATCGGCGGAACACACAGCATCAGGCGGACATCCGCCCGCCGTGTACTGCGGGGATTCATCGCTGGATCGCAGAGAAAAGGTAACTAAACTTTTTTCTGCATCCAGCGAGGCAAGTCCGTGTGTGGCACGGGGTTACCGATCGTAGCTTTAAAATCTCACCCCGTGCCACACACGGGAAGACCGCCAGGGAGGTTAAGGCAACCTGGGTCACCCCCAGTCACCTGCCCCTTATCTATTGATTAGCACACCTGTGCTTCCATTGAGGAGATTTTTAAAATGTCATAGTTAGGACTGCAGTACACAGAGAGCCTTGACGGGGCCTGCAGCTTACACAGGTATTTGCAAATGCGTGCAACTAAACCTCTGTTTTTAATGTATACAGTTAGACAGGTCAATTTGATTTGTTGCTTTTTTGGTTGGTAACTTATGGAAACATTTTTATATATATACCGTATTTATCGGCGTATATCGCGCACTTTTTTGCCCTGAAAATCAGGGCAAAATCGTGGGTGCGCGATATACGCCGATACCCGCTTTTCCGCGCTGAGTTTTGAATACTTCGCCGACATATACCGAGCGCAGTACACTCGGGTATATTCGGCCAGTCTCGGCTTCTTCCGCGGTCACGTCCTGGACGTACAGGACTTGAGCGCGACAGTTGCCGAGCCTGCCGAGTGCACTGCGCTGGCTATATGCTGGCGGAGTATTCAAAGCTCGGCGCGGGAAACCAGCGGGGAAGACGCCGCACCCGCCGAAGAGGACACCGCACCCGCCGAAGAGGACACCGCACCCAACGCAGAAGGACACCGCACCCGCCGCAGAAGGACACCGGACCCGCCGCAGAAGGACACCGGACCCGCCGCAAGAGGACACCGGACCCGCCGAGGCCGCCGATGGACGCCGCGCAAGACACCAAAACTGTAAGTACAAAAATAACTTTATTTCCACAGGATTGGGGGTCACTTTAGGGGTGCGCGGTATACGCGGGAGCGCGTTATACCGCGATAAATACGGTATATATATATATATATATATATAAAAAATTATTTTTGAACATTGCATATTGCTAAAAACGCATCTCATTTCATTCAAAGTCCCAAACCTCCCCTTCCCCCCACCCCCTTTTTTATACTTGCTGCACTTGGTTACCTTAGAGTTGTGTTCTTACCATTTTTTGGTTTACCACGAGAGATGTTCCTTTTCTTCTTTTCTTTTACAATTTTGTTGCATATCCTTCCATTTGGAGGCTTTTAAAACACTTGAACAGTGAAAGGTTTGGTTTTACTTTTGTGGCTACGAAAAGTAAAAAGCAGCATCTACTTTGGCTGGGCACATCATGAACAGTGACATTTAAAGGCAGCAAAAAAAAGGTCAAGTAGGACATGACATTAGAGGTCCAAGGATATCTCATGGTGTTTATCTGAGAAACATCTTGACAAAAAGTGTGTATCTGTCAGAATTTTTTTTGTTTAGGCTAAACTGCATGTACTGAGCTGATCTTTTTCATTGTTGGAAACCTTATCTCAACTGCTAAAACCCCAAATATTATCACCATAAAATCCAGAGTTTTATAATTGAAAAAGCTTTTATTGTTAGTGAGATTGCATAAAGAACATCCAGTTCAGCCTTGATTAGGACAGTGAAGCATTACATCACATCACCTTGCCAATGGAGTTGATTAATTTGATTTTTGATGTGATGTTCATTTTCAGTTTGTACCTGTAGCTTGTATTTCATAAATGAATTGCAGCATGCTGGAAAAACCAACAACTTTGGCTGGAGAAAGCCAGTATTTTATCCTCACGTGTTTTTAATCAGTGTAATGATGCTGACTTGGTCTCAGTAGACCTGCTGCTGACCCCAGAAACTGAGGATTATAATATATGTCAGGGAAGTTCCCGAAGCGCAGAATCTCCAGATTGAACTATTTGAGATCTGATGAAAAAATGTTCCACACTAAGCAGATTGCAGAAATAGGGAATTTTCTTTTTTTTTAAAAGGGGGGCTTAGGAAATATATTACTGATCTTTAAATAAAATAGCACAGGGGGCCCCTTTACACTGTTGTGGTGCATTGTGGTGTGTTGCTGTGTGCATGTTATGCACAGTATTCCAGGTGTTAAAGTGTGCTGCGTTAAGGCAGCTTATTCATTTACTATGAGCCATATGTATGCATTGTAATGTACTTAAAACTGGATAGGTACTTTTGACAGTATATAACTTCTAATTTTAAGTGTTACTAAACCCACAACAATACCCTGTTAAAAAAAAAAAAAAAAACACAACAATAAAATCAGTCTGTATATTTAGTAAAGCATGCTTGTTATACTCACTGTGGAACCTACGAGGTTAATCCTTGGCATTGTGTAGAAAGGCTGTTTGGTCCTGTCTTCTCTGATGCTCCCCTTCTTCCACTCTCCCCAATCCATCTCCTGATAGAATGGTGTGTATTGATAGAGTTTTTTTTTTTGGTAGGGGGCATGTGATCAGCACAGGGCCAATCATCACTGCCAATCAGAGGGTCAGGGGTCATGCAGACTCATAGGACTGTAAGCGTAGAATGAAAACTCCTCCTACAAGCTTTAACCAGGCACTCAGAAGTCTTAAAGGGGTTGTAAAGGTTCGTCTTTTATTTTCTAAATAGGTTCCTTTAAGCTAGCGCATTGTTGGTTCACTTACCTTTTCCTTCGATTTCCCTTCTAAATGTTTTTTTTTCTTTGTCTAAATTTATCACTTCCTGTTTCTCCTCAGTAAGCTTTCTACCATCATCCGAGTGGTGGAAAGTCATTTAGAACAGCTTACTGTACACCTTGCTGAGGAGAAACAGGAAGTGAGAAATTCAGACAAAGAAAATGAAGAATAAAAACTTTTAGAAGGGAAATCGAAGGAAAAGGTAAGTGAACCAACAATGCACTAGCTTAAAAGAACCTATTTAGAAAATAAAAAACAAACCTTTACAACCCCTTTAAGGAGAGGGGGTGGAGTATATGGAGTATAGTGGCGCTTGGAAAAACAGATTGGTGGGGAGCAGAACTATAGATAAAGGTGGTTATGATAAAAAAAACTCCAGTGGTTAAAGGTGACTTGGACCCTGGAAAAGTTCAGTTCATGCGTAAATGGGTTAAGAACAAGTTCATTGGGTTGAAAATATATATAGCACTTTAGAGGTGCAGCCAGGTGTGGAAGAGGAAGCAGCTCTGTAGGTGTATAATGGCGAGAACAGCGGCGCTCATCTGAGTGCAGTATATTAAAACAAGTGGATGTGGGACACAAGGCTATTAAGCATGCGTGCGCCTTCATCATGTTTGGCAGCCCTGTGTGTCAAATTCAGTGACGTCACAGCTGGCGGGGAGACGACTGCCAGCTTGACTGAGAGCCTTGGAAACCCCTGCAGCTAGCGAGAAGGCAGCAGCGCCCCACACTGCAGGTCATCAGGATCAGGACTACACAGTATACCCCCCCCCCCCCTTGTGACTAGCCTGGTTTTATCCTATACCCTGCAAGTTAATTTTTATTTTTAACTTTAATAAATTGATCATCCACTTATTTGGATGCACTCAGATGAGCACTGCTGTTCTCCCCATCATAGAAGTCTTAAGACTGCTATATAGTGCTGATGCAAGGTCCTTGGTTTAGTAACACTTTAAGGTCATTTTTCCAATACTTTACAGGAAAAGAATATCAAAGACAACTGTACAAAATGCATTTCAGTTGCGGTAGATAGGTATACAGTAAGCATCCTGTTATAAACTTCTTGACCTGAGAACATACGGTGCCATTGAACAGAGTCCAATTTTCTCAGGGTGCTTATGGTTTTGCCAAAGGAATACGATTTAGATAGAGGAAGAGAGACAGCAGAAAATAGTTCAATGTGAAACTATAAGAAAACTGGATAGGTAATTTTTTATACAACTGTTTATTTAAGGCAATTTTTCCAATAATTTACAGGGAAAAAATATCAATGACAACTGTACAAACAGCATTTCAATTGAGGTATATAGGTATGAAGTAAGCATTCTGGGCCAGATTTAGGTACAATTACATTGGCGCAGAGTATCAGAGATACACTACGCCGCCGTATTTTACCTGGCTCTACGACGAATCCAAGTAGATTTTGGCCCGTAAGGTACGGCGGCGTAGTGTATTTCTCGCGGCGGAATCGAAATACGCGATTAGGGGGCGTGAAGCATTTAAATTAGGCGCGTCCCCGCGGCGATCGAACTGCACATGCTCCGTTCAGAAATTTCCCGCCGTGCATTGCGCGAAATAATGTCGATACGTCATTTGTTGTTTGAGTAGCGTCGTTTACGTACATTCCTATTCCCGGACGACTTACGTAAAAAATAAAAAAAGACGTTGACATTCGACGCGGGAACGACGGCCATACTTAACATGGGCTGTCTAAAACTAGACCAGATAAAAGGTGGAATAACTTTACGCGACAAAAAGATGACTACAGATGCCGTAAGAGATTGCGAACGATGCTCGTAACTTCGTGGATCGTCTGAAAAAGCTCATTTGCATACCCCGACGCGGAAAACATCGGGAACTCCACCCAGCGGCCGCAAAATTATTGCAGCGTAGATCCGAAGGCGTACGAACACGTAAGCCAGTCGGATTGAAGCCCGAAGCCGTTGTTTCATGGTTTGAGGATTCAGACTAATGAAACGACGCGCATAATTTGAAAGTACTCCGGTCTAACGCGAGATAGACCGGAGTAAGGGCTCTGTGAATCTGGCCCTCTGTTTTTAACTTCTTGACCTGAGAACATGCATAATAGGTGCTGAACAGAGTCCAGTTTTCTCAGGGTGCTTACTGTATTGCAAAATGAATAAGATTTAGATGGAGGAAGAGAGATGACAGAAAATGGGTCAGGGTGCAACAATAAGAAGAGATAAAGACAAGAGTAATGTCTAATTACTACAGATACCAATGCCAACAGGTTTTATTCAGGGTGGTACTGTGAGATAAGCTTTATAGAGATTCCAAGTTTCCCATATGGCATCAAAAAGGTTTAGGGTGTCGTGGCGTTTGGCCGATAGGCATCAATTAGCCCTAGTCCACATGGTTTGCCATGTTGTATGAGGAAGTTCCTGGACTAAATCTGTATCCTAGTACAGCATATATTTGTGCTTTGGCAATGGGTCACCAGGAGTTTGTAAATATCTGAGATAAACTCCTTACTGGTTGGCCCACCTGTACAGGCCAATTCAAAGGGTGTGGGAGTTGAAAATTGTGCATGTTAGAATGTTTGCGCGTAGTGCCAATTTTGAAGGTATTAGCATAATGCTTTGGCAGGAATTTAATATTTATCCTGGATTTCAGAGAAGAACAATCCTTATTCACCTTATCCGCCAACTGTCCTAGTTTGAAAATAATGATGTTTCCAGGGCTGAACCACACATTGTGTTAGACTGTCAAGTATCACTGTGCTAAAAAGAAAGGAGGTCATACCAGATGCGGGTGTTGTGAGTGAGAATTTGTCTTTATTTTGCCTCTGGATATTTGTTATAAAATACATCAGTCAGAGGTTTAATAGATTAATAGATGAGTTAATAGAGGAGTTCAATAGTATGGAATTGGGGTGGAAAAAGGCCATCCATACCTTGTCTAACTCCATCCACTTGTTAAAGGATGAGAAAGTAGACCAAGAGGCCAGAGTCCATGACCATGTTGCCAAATAATATTTGGTTATATTTAGGACTGCAAGGCCTCCTTGGGTTTTGGAGGTAAAACGGTACGGACTTGAGAAGTCTATGAGATTTATAATTCTAGATAAAGGTCAACAGAGCTGCTTGTAATTGTGTCAATGTTTTGTTAGAGACAGTCACTGGGAGTGTTTTAAAAAGGTAACAAAATGTATGCAGTATATTCATTTTAAAATATGCTATGCACCCCAATAGTGAAAGGGGTTGTGTTTTACATTGGGTAATGCCTTTAAAGCAGAAGTAAACACATCCATAAAACAGTTTCATTTCCTGCACTTGCAGGAAATGTAACACTCCTATTGGTTGTGCTCTCAACCAAACTGTCTAACCATCCAATGGCTGGTATTATAACTGATCACATGTGCAGCATCATGGCAGTTGTAGATTAAATAGAGGCAAAGATGGCAGCTTTCTGGGCTGAAAACGATAGGAGGATTTACTTACACTTTAAGTAAAGCTGCGAAATGGACAGGTACTTTTAATGGATGATGCTGCGTACACACGACCATTTTTAATGTCATGGAAAAGACAACGTTTTTCTTAACGTGATTCTTGTCAAGCCTGCCTTGCATACACACGATCGTGAAAAAAAAAGCTTGAACAAAGCGCAGTGACGTACAACACATACGACGGCACTATAAAGGGGAAGTTCCATTAGGATGGCACCACCCTTTGGGCTGCTTTTCCTGGTCTCATATTAGTAAAAGTTTGGTGAGAGACGATTCGTGCTTTTCAGTCTTCGTGCTTTTCAGTCTGTTACAGAGTGACGAATGTGCTATCTCCATTACAAATGCTAGTTTTACCAGAACGAGCGCTCCCGTCTCATAACTTCTGAGCATTTGCGTTTTTTTCCCGTCGTTAAAGCCTACACACCATTGTTTTTCACAACGTGAAAAACGACACAAAAAATTAGAGCATGTTCTAAATTTTTAATGCCCATTTTTCAGGTCGAGAAAAATGCTCTGGAGCCTACACGCGATCGTTTTTAATGACCAATTTAAAAATGGCATTTTTCTCATCATGAAAAACGTGTATACGCGGCATAACACACAGATGATTCCCAAAAGGAATTTGAATAACACTTGCCTCTGCATTTTATCTCACTCTCCATAATGTCAGGGTATTTTTTATCTTCCAAAAAGATACTCTTTTATTTTACCAGGAAATAATCAATTATACTGTATATAAATGTAATTTTATTTTCTGGTTAAATTTTTTTTTTTATATATCAGTGTGCAGTGCCATGAATATCTATATCTGCACTAAAAAAATGAAAAAAAAAAAAAATAAGTAAATCCATCAAATTACATCAATGTAACACCACAACAATTCTCAGTCAAATATTGTAACCTCCAAAATCTAAAAACTGCTGATGCGGCACTACATTAAGAGGTTAATTCCATAGCAAACTACGATTCTCTAATAGTTGTTAAAAAATGTCAGGGTTAACTGCACAGAATATACACATAGTATGACTTATTTTAGAAATTCAAGGGATTTGTGTTCTTCAAGTATTCTTGAACCTGAAAAAAGACAGAAAGGTGCCATAATTAGATTTGAATTCATGTAATAAATATAGTAATAAATTAGCAGGTAAGGCTGAGTTTACACCTAATACCAAGCGGCTCACAGCAGGGGGTCCGGTGCGTCCCTGTTTACTGTTTCAGATCTGATTTCGGTGTGAATTTTTGGCTGACTTCGGACCTGAATTGGACCAGAAGACACACAGGACTCCTGTGCAATTCTCTCCGCAGCCATCCCAGAGCTGTGTGAACATTGAGATCCGGTCACAGTCTCCTGGCATACAAATTCGATGCAGAGATGCCCTCATCCAATTTGCATAAGTGTGAACCCAGCCCAGAATTAACGGGTTGTAGATAAAACAAAAATTGACTACTCTGTGGTCCTAAATTTTACTCAGAAGGGATGTCCCCCCCGGATTCTGTGGTGTCAGCATACCCTGTCAGAAGTGACTAATGCAGCTAGCAAAAGGTGGAGAGAGCAAACACTAGATCCTTTAAATTGAAGATAGTACACACTATAGCACACGTGTCAAACACAAGGACCGTGGGCCAAATCCAGCTCATTAGACCATTTCATGTGGCTCTTGTACCTCTCCTGCATATCCTCTCCTCTCCCCCCTCTCATCTCCACCCCCACTTTGTCTCAACAGTCAGCAGCAGTGAGGAGGACAGAATACCTCCTACAGATCCTGTGCATCTCAGTGCAACTACACCAGCCCCTCATCTCCGCCGCCCCTGCTTTCAACATTCAGCCGACTCTGGCAGCTGACTCCAGCCCTCAGGTTATTTTCCAGACCCTGCACTTTCTGCAGTTTGCACATTAAATCAGAGCAAAATTATTTGGTTTGCCATTGTACTGCCAGTCTCAACTGGTACCAAAAAGTAATAACAAGGTAATAACAAGGTAAAACAATAACAAGGTAAAAAACAGTGTTTGGTAATATGTGTCCAATGATTAAAAAAATAACTTTCTGTTACCATAACAAATTTTTCAATAAATTGTACAATAGTTGTACACCTAAATATCTGCTTGCTATTATTTTTCCTAGACTTATACTTTCAGCGCTAGTAGTTAGCACTACTTTTGGCCCCATTTCTCCTGTGGGTCACAACAGTGAATTTCATTCTGCACTCCTGTGACCCATATTCACTGTTTGCTGTCGGCTGACTTCACTCAGAGACTGGAGAGATTCCGGCTTTAACGTTGGGATCCACCCAGATGCCTAACCAGAAGCTGGCTCAGCCTCTCTCCTGAGCCAGGAGCTCCCACCCCCTGCACAGCCCAGGGCAGAGCTCTGGGCAGGATGGCAATCACCAGCTCTCTGCTCACTGAAGAGTGAGAACTGAGCGATCAGAGATCTTTAATCGCTCAGTTCTTGGTCTTAGAGACAGAAGGGGCTAGGTGCAGCATCAGATCAATGCTGCATCCATCTAGGTGAGTATGTGTGTTTTGATTTTTTTTAAAGCCTGCACTTCTCATTTATGTTATTACTAACACCAGTTATAATTTAATGCAAAGGCAATTATTTAATATGATAAAGACCAGATACATTTATATGGCCTTACACATACAACCGGTCCTTTGAGGGCAATAATAATGCTGAAGAGGTCTGTGATGAAATTGAGCTTACAACCCTGCTATAAAGGCATATGTTTTATAAATGTTTTATTTCATAGATTCATACAGCCACTTTAAGGTTTACATACCAATTATGCCACCGAACAGCTCCCAAAACAGATGGCTGGTAATAAAAGTTATGGTCCCTTAGTAAAAAGGAGGTATGATTTTGGGAGTCCCTGAGTTCCCAGTAGTACTGAACACTTCTCTGCCCCTCCATACCTCAACATCTTCGATCTATGAGCCGCTGGACCTGTCACAAACAGTCAAAAGTGCAGACTACGCTTCCCACAGTAAAAAGTGTTCTATGTATGGAGAATGGGCTGGTAAATGAAAGGTCCATTTCCTAGATTAATAGATCCCTTTTGATGGGGGAAGCAATAGTACAGCTTTTATGAACTGAGCAAGGGGGTGGAAAAGGTGGCAGTAATTGGTACAATTACTGCCGGTCCAACGGCTCATATTACCCCCGCAGCACCGGCAGATCACAACTGGGGGTTTATGGGGGTGGCAGAAAATGTAACCTTTCAATTAACAGGGGGCACTACCAGCACAAGAAACACTTCTCATCCAATGTAAATGTGATTTCATCACTGATAGATTTTATTACTATTACTATTGGAAAACATGACCTGTTGGAGTTACATTACATAAAGACTTATAACCAAGAGACTGTTTTGCAAAGTCGACTGAATTAGAATATATTGCTTAGAGGTAAAGGATTATTAGTTTGCTTGTCACTTTATGCTCACAAAGACAATGAAAGTACATTTTAATTATTGGTTTAATCTGCAGCATAGCGCTAATGACACTTTCTTTTGTACCCTCGCTTTGCAGGTTTTGGTAAGAGACATTTTGTTCTACTTTATACAAATGAGATGAGTAGTTTATATGAAAACATTACCTGCAGGACAAACAATTAATTGGGTGACTTTGTCAAGAGTTCTTTGCCTAATACAGATATGTAATTACAGAGTGTGGGTAATGGATCCACCTGTGTATCTAGGTTAAATGTCTATCTCTTCTTGCTGTATTTTGTGGTTTGTTATTGTGATTCTCCTTTGTAAGTTTAACTATGTAGCAGGTATTGTGGAAATGTCTTATTCAGAACCTGATTATGAATGTGAAAGACATTAAATAGCACAACCAATAAATACTCCAAACAGGCCGGTTGATGTATTTTGGTACGACTATGTAATATTTCTGTACAAATGAGCAGTATTATAAAAAAGCATTGCAATGCAGAATTGTTACATAATGCTGCTAATTTGTACAGAAAACACATTGCACATGAACATAGCTGTCCCTGATTTCGAGGGACTGTGCCTGATTTGGAACAAAGGCCTTCTGTCCCTCTTTCCTCCTAATTTTTCCCTCATTTTGGTCTGATCTATGTAGTTGTATATAAAATGCACTTTTTATCTTTCAAAAATTGCTAAATTTGTAAATGTCAAAAGCCAGTATAAAAGAATAGTAGTGGTAAAAAAAAGCACTTGTGGGTTTAACCAATCATTTTTTTATTGAATTCTCATTTGAGGGGGCAGGGTGTGTGACCTATGCCTACATACATTTGCTAATAGGTGTCCCTCATTCTCATCTCAGAAAGTTGGGAGGTATGCATGAATCATAAATATATGTATTACAAATATGCGGCACACCTACAGAGAAACCCTTTATTACCGGTACATGTTAAAAAGACTAAATACTAACCCTGAAAGTGTATTAAAAAAAGAATTCCAGGTATGGATATTTTTAAATGGCAACATTGCTCCAGGTTAGACCAATGTAACAGTGCATATAAAAAGTCTACACACCCCTGTTAAAATGTCACATCTCTGTGATGTAAAAAAAATGAGACAAAGATAAATAATTTCAGAACTTTTTCCACCATAATGTGACCTAACTGTATAACTCAGTTGAACAACAAACTGAAATATTTTAGGTGGAGGGAAGTAAAAATAAAAAAAATACAATTATATAGTTGGATACCCTTAAACTAATACTTTGTTTAAGCACCTTTTGATTTTATTACAGCACTCAGTCTTTTTTGGTAGGAGTCTATCAGCATGGCACATCTTAGCAATATTTGCCCGCTCTTCTTTGCAAAAACACTCCAAATCTGTTAGATTGCGAGGACATCTCCTGTGCACAGCCCTTTTCAGATCACCCCACAGATCTTCAATCGGATTCAGGTCTGGGCTCTAGCTGGGCCATTCCAAAACTTTAATTTTCCTCTGGTGAAGCCTTTCCTTTGTTGATTTGGATGTAAGCTTTGGCTCGTTGCCATGCTGAAGGATTAAGTTCCCTTTCATGTTCAGCTTTCTAGCAGAAGCCTGAAGGTGTTAGGCCAATACTGACTGGTATTTGGAATTGTTAATAATTCCTTCTACCTCGACTAAGGCCCCTGTTCCAGGGGACGCCAGCCGTTTAGAAGGTCTCCGATTGAGAACCACTGACGGTGGTAGCCAGTACAGACATATAATTTGAGTATTTTGTAAGCCACAGCAAAAGAATGTCTCTCTATAGCAGGGGTGCCCAACCTTTTGAAGAGCGAGGGCCACTTAAGCAACTTGGTAACCAGTCGAGGGCCACAATGAGCGTAGCGGGCGGATGACAGATCACGGCTACTCTATAGGCCCTCCGATCCGCCCAGATGAAAGGTGACGAGTTCCCTTCTGTTTTTCGGATTGGAGGTAGGTGGGGGCGTAAACGAACATCTGACGCGCTATAGCGGTGAATTGAGGGTCCCATTTGGTCAAGCTGATCGTGTGAAAGGGGCCTAAGACTGCATTCACACCGATGTGCTGCGGTTTACCCACACCACGGGCGCAGCATAGTGCACCTGTGTCTATCCTACGTGTTAGCTGAACTTTCCCATAGACTCCGCCTGTGGCAAAAGCTGGGGCTGTAGAGGACGCATCAGCTTATGGGGCTCTGTTCCGCAGCCGCTTTTTTCCTCTACCACCAGCTTCTTTCACGTTTTCAGAGACATCTGTGCAGGTTTCTGCACAGATGTCAAAGTAAATTGCGACCCCAAATTGCAAAAAGTAGTACAGGAACTACATTTTGAAATCGGTGCAGCGCCACAGATGCGGTGTTGCACTGATTAGGACGATGCCATTGCCAACAATTGCCGGCAAATTCCGCCAATTTGAGATGCGATTTGACATGTGAAATCGCATCTCAAATCGTACCCAGTGTGAACAGGGCTTAAAAAAAACAAGGTGGGTTTGAATCTGATTGGGGGCTGTGAAAAGCATACTGTATTAGCACAGGCATTCTTTTCAGACGTCTATGCATGGGGAATGAGGCAAAGCAGAGGGAGAAGAGTGAGCCATGACTGGAGCTGCAGTGGGCAGGCAAGGGGAAAGATCCAACCTATCTTCAAAAGCTAATCTAAAGTCACCTCATTAAAGTTATATTTATATTTGTGATGTCCAGCAATGTGGTGAATTCTGTGGTCTTTGCATACAAAGACTGCTATTATTTAGAACAGTGCAGCCACCAGGACACACTGGGCCATCACTGAGTAGGGGCTATCGTTCAGATAACAGAACATGTGTTTTGGGAATCTCTACTCCATACTGATGCCCGTGTTAAAACTCCAGGACCCAATCCTTCAACTGAAAATGAAGCCAGTAAAAGGTGAAGATCTAATTGCATTTACACAGGAATCTTTACATATCTTCAGCTTAGCTTTATTGATGGAAAAGATTGTAAAATTTGAAACCGTGTCTATATTTACCTTTAGCGTAAACATGCAAAAAGGGCCAATAATAAGTGCTAACACAACACATCACGTTTTCCCTTTATGTGAATACACTAAAAAAAAAAAAAATTGTACAGACTTACCTCTGTAGAATCAAAATGTGAGTCAAACTCTGTATTTAATGCCATCCTCTTAAAAACATCCTGTGCAATTAACTTACTCATTTCAGATGTCACCTGAAAATAGATGTAATTTATAAAATAAAATTGTATTATTTGTTGTATAAATTTATATAACACTGACATATACCTCATGACTGAATTCTGATGGGAGATGGGCTCTATTCTAATGCAGATCTATATGGATGTGTTTTATTACATATGTGTTATTATATGTATTATATGTTAATATATGTATATTACATATTACATACATATGTGTTATATTACATATATTATATGTGTTATATTATATATATTATATATGTTATATTATAAATAGCTGGTCTGATAAATAGAGGTAACAAACTGCAGTCATGGATGGGGAGCACATTTTGAGGCCAAGATAATAGAGCATCATAATAAAGGAGAGCTAGCAGAACTTTGGGGGTTATTTACGAAAGGCAAATCCACTTTGCACTACAAGTACAAACTGCACTTGAAATTGCACTGAAAGTGCACTTGGAAGTGCAGTCGCTGTAAATCTGAAGGGTAGATCTGAAATGAGGGGAAGCTCTGCTGATTTTGTCATCTAATCATTTGCAAGCTAAAATTCAGTTTTTTTATTTTCCTTGCATGTCCCCCTCAAATCTACAGAGACTGCACTTCCAAGTGCACTTTCAGTGCAATTTCAAGTGCACTTTGCACTTGCAGTTTGCACTTGTAGTGAAAAGTGGATTTGCCACTGTATGTTTGTGTGTATTGCTAAAGTTTAATTGGCACATTTCCTACAACAAATAGGCCTAGTCACAAAGCTTCTGATCTTCTTGTTTTTATTCCAAACTTCAATAGTAACACGAAAGGAAAATGCAATAATCTAATATGTTCCTGTGTGATGTCTGTTCGATTTATTCCATATCAAAGAGCACAGAATATTTACTGTTGTGTAATAGCAATATTACATAACCAAGCATTAAATTATAGTTCAAAATAGTCTACAGCAGAGGTCTCAAACTGGCTGCCCTCCAGCTGTTGCAAAACTACAAGTCCTATCCTACCTCTGCATGATTTTATTTGTATCTATATGCGGAGGAAGGGGGATTCTCCCCAATGATCACAGATGTAGGGAGCATTCTTCCCAGTGAACATCACACATATGTACTCTGAGTTTATTAACAGGGGTTCCTTGAGACTGGAAAGTTATTCCTCTGTGTAAAAAGACTGAGAAAGGCTGGTCTATAGCAAGGGACATCTTAAGAGTGTCTAGGTCATTTGTAGGTAAATTGCATTATATATAGAGGCACAGCTAGGTATCTGCATTGTAGTATTAAAGTGGTTATGAACCCTCACCTTGTTAAACAGCACATTCAGTTTAAAACAGAAATGCAAGGCAAAACACTTGTGTATATATATATATATATATTTACTGTATATGTGTGTGTGTGTGTGTGTATATGTTAAGACCTGCAGTGGGTATGGTACTGTGGCCTTCTTTCCATCCCTCAATCGCCGAGCATAAGTGATTATCGCTACCATAGGAGGTAGGAGATGAATGCAGTTTCCAGGATGATTCTTCGCAATGGTTAGAATTAGGGTTGTCCCGATGCCTCTTTTTTAGGACCGAGTACAAGTACGGATACTTTTTTTCAAGTAGTCGCCAATACCAAATACCGATACTTTTTTTAAATGTGTCCCCAAATGCAGCCGTGTCCCCCACATATTGCAGTCATGTATGTCCCCCACATATTGCAGCCATGTCATGTCCCCCACATATGCAGTCATGTATGTCCCCCCACATATGCAGTCATGTATGTCCCCCCACATATGCAGTCATGTATGTCCCCCACATATGCAGTCATGTATGTCCCCCACATATGCAGTCATGCATGTCCCCCACATAAGCAGTAATGCATGTCCCCCACATATGCAGTCATGTATGTCCCCCATATGCAGCCATGTATGTCCCCCATATGCAGTCATGTATGTCCCCCATATGCAGTCATGTATGTCCCCCATATGCAGTCATGTATGTCCCCCATATGCAGTCATGTATGTCCCCCATATGCAGCCATGTATGTCCCCCATATGCAGTCATGTATGTCCCCCATATGCAGCCATGTATGTCCCCCATATGCAGCCATGTATGTCCCTCATATGCAGCCATGTATGTCCCCCATATGCAGTCATGTATGTCCCCCATATGCAGCCATGTATGTCCCCCATATGCAGTCATGTATGTCCCCCATATGCAGCCATGTATGTCCCCCATATGCAGCCATGTATGTCCCCCATATGCAGCCATGTATGTCCCCCCATATGCAGCCATGTATGTCCCCCATATGCAGCCATGTATGTCCCCCATATGCAGCCATGTATGTCCCCCATATGAAGCCATGTATGTCCCCCATACCTTTTAGATATGCTGATGCCGCCTCTGCCGCATACTGCCGTATCCCCTGCACAATCACGTAGCGCATTACAAGCTTTCATTCGAAAAACTTGTAAATGGCCGCGCTCCGTGTATTAAAACTCCCCTTCTCCGGATTGGAGGGATCCGTCCAATCCCACGCAAGGGGGAGTGTCTATATGCGGATTCGTGCATAGACACTCCCCCTTGCTCGGGATTGGAGGGATCCCTCCAATCCGGAGAAGGGGAGTGTCAATACACGGCCATTTACAAGTATTCAGAATGAATGCTTGTAATGTGTGCTATGCGATTGTGCAGGGGGATACGGCGGTATGCGACAGAGGCGGCATCAGCATATCTAAAAAGGTATGAGGGACGCATCGCTGCAATATGGGGGGGAAGTATTCTATTTCAGTATCGGGGGTATTTGCGGGAGTACAAGTACTCCCGCAAATACTCGGCATCGGTCCCGATACCGATACTAGTATCGGTATCGGGACAACCCTAGTTAGAATATTCCCACCAAACATGTACCAGGCATAGAACATCTTTATTGAGAAGGCAGGCTCTTATATACACCAAAAAGAATACTTGCAGTAATCAAATGGACAATGACACACTCCACCCACAACAGCATACAATAGTTTACTAACGAGCCCCCCTCAATAAACATCTTTTAGTCGACAGACATTCTGTGTCCGAGATAATCTACGTGAGCCAAAAGTCAGACATCTAACCTTTAGACTGTGCCACCTCACAATCCACATTTATCGTCAATAGAAATTCACACAATACAGTGGCCATTAGCATAACACAATGAAAGGTCTTTAGGAGCCATCCTAAGGTTCATTTACATCCCCGTAGCAAACGACATTACCACAGCAAACTTTTATAGTACACCCGCTCTCTCTCTGTCTGGGAGATATTGAGATCAGTTAAGGAATAAACCAATTATCTTCAGGCAGAGAGCACACAATTTTACACAAGGTATCCCTACAATTACAATTACAATTCAATTACATATCCCCTGGTAGCCCCGATCTGGGGGACCAACATATCCAAATTTTACCCAGATCGGTCCAGGGGAGATTTTATTTGCTTGTAGGTTCGGTTCACACTGGTGTGATGTGGTAATCACTGCAATTCATGTGCGGGTTCCCACATCGCATCTGACTCGCAGGCAGTTCACACTGACATCTGCAAACTGCTGTGGGTGTCAATAAAAAGTTATTGACACCCCTAAATCAAAAATTCACCATTTTGGTGCGAATGCAATGCGATTTAAACCATACAAATTGTATGGCTGAATTTGCATCTCACAGACATTGCATGTGATGTGCACAGAAATGTGGTGCAAATCACGTGCTATGTCTGGCATTGCAAACATGTGAACCCAGCCTTAGGCCTCATGCACACTGGGCATTTAGCCCCAGTGCACAGGACTCCAGCCTTTAGGTGCGGGTGGAAGGCATATATAGTGAAAACAGTGCAGCGCAAATATAAAACCAAACATAAATAAATAATTCATATAATAAATTCATAAAGGAAAAATCATATGAAAAAATAAGAAAAAGTGTCCATGTGAATAAAAGTCCATATGATAACAAATCCAGAGATCCAATCCGAAGAATCCACATAAAGTGTAAGGCCCGTACACACGAGCAAATGAATCTGTTCAAATCGGTCGGACAGCGCGGTGACGTGGTGATGACGTTGACGCCGCCACGTCACCGCACCAGGAAGTAAATCACTTCCGCGCATGCGTCGAATCCATTCGACGCATGTGCGGGCAGATATGTCTGCTGGTTAGCGTACTAACCAGCAGACATATCGGTCCGATGGGTTCCCAGCAGACAGATTTTCGGCTCGCCCGTACACACAATCGAATCTGTCTGCTGAGACGGTCTGTCAGACCGTTTTCAGCAGATAGATTTGATCGTGTGTACGCGGCATAAGTGAGAAAGTGACACCAAAAGATATCCACCACTGTGTGTAAGATGGCCTCTAACCTTAAGGCCTCGTACACACGAGGGGATATGTCCGCTGAAAACGGTCCGATGGACCGTTTCAGCAGACATCTCCGCTCGTGTGTATGGGCTAGCGGACAGATTTGTCCACCCGACAGATTTCAAAGCAAGCTTTGAAATCTATCCGGTGGGAATCTGTCCGCCCGACATGTCTGCTGGTTAGTACACTTACCAGCAGACATGTCGTCCCGCACCGCCGCCGCGCCGCCGCCGAATGTATTCGGCGCATGCGCGGAAGTGTTTTACTTCCTGGTGCGGTGACGTAGCGGTGACGTGGCGGCGTCAACGTCACCGCCGCGTCACCGCCACGTCACCGCACCGTCCGGCGGCGGGGAATTTGATCCGATGGTGTGTACACGCCATCGGATCAAACTCCCGATCGGACATATCCGATGGAAATGGTCCGCAGACCGTTTTCATCGGATAAGTCCGATGGTGTGTACGAGGCCTAAGAGTTCGACCTTAAAAGGTCATAGAGCATGTCAATATAAACCAAAGGTCAAACTGAGACGTCCATGGGGAAACAGATGGCTGTAGATGGCAGCACAGTTCCTAACCAGATCGCTTTCCAGCAATGATACCAGCATTTATATGAAAGAAGAAAAGAGGATCTAGTGCTCTCTGGTAAACATAATTTAATGAGACATATAAACAGAGGTACACTCACATTTTAAGACACTCTCAACGCCGAGTGTCAGCTGTACAAGTGTGCTAGGCATACACAGTCTGCGGCGATTGTAGGTGACGTCCTGCGTGACTCCTCCCCCCTGTACGCGTTACATCCCGTGGGCGAGACTTCTTCAGCGTGGGGCAAGGGTGAACACACTGGACGTCCCTATTGAGTATTATTTATATGTAGCCAGAGCAACCCGCCAGCCAATCACGTCCATGTGCGGATGCAGCCAATAACGGAAATTGCATCTCACAGGAAGGATTCTTTTCCTGGACATAACTAAACGGCCGCTGAGCTACATAAAAGACAGGAAGTATAAGGCTAACAATAACCAGACTTAGGTGGAAGGCATACCAGCTGGATGGTGCACCAAATGTTACTATTGTTTATGAAAGTATGTGACCAGGGGCAAATACCCAGAACACAAGCAGTCTGCTTTCTGAGCATTCATACAACAGTGGAGTTGGGCAGTGCACCTGTGTCTCCCACCCACACCTAAATGCCACAGCCTTATGCGAATGCCCAGTGTGCATAAGGACTTATAGTACCGTATTTGCCGGCGTATAAGGTGGCTGGGCATATAAGACGACCCCCTAATTTTCAATTTAAAACATTAGTTTTGTGTTATACTCACCGTATAAGACAACCTCCTCGTGCGGTAATACCGTATGTTCAGAAACTTTGGTACCGGGTAACATACTGTCTCACAGTATGCATACAGTATACCGCCCTGAGCCAATCACGGCGAGCTATGCATTCTATTATTTAATACAATGCCTGCTTGGATTGGCAGAGGCTGTAACATCATCAGCCCACGCCTCTGACTCTCACAGCCAATCCGAGCAGGCTACTGTATGTAGTCTGCTCGGATTGGCAGAGGTTGTTACTCCAACCCGAACAGGCTGTGTATTCATTAATAGAATACATCGCTCAGCGGTGTATACTGTATGTATAAAGTATTACCGCACACTCAGTGAACATCTGGTGGTCTTAACATCCAACGGGCGGCTGGCATATAAGACAAACCTAGCTTTATACCCAGCGTATAAGACGATTCCCGCTTTTTGCCCGTTTTTCTTTCTTTTTTTTTTACTGTAAAAGGCCGTCTTATACCCCCGGAAAATAAGGTAAATGCCTTAGTGGAGGAGAAGATCAAGGGAAATTTGAACCTGTGATACTGAGGATTTATCAAGCTAAGTGCTTATGTTCCAGAAAACTTAGTAGGGTATTTTACCTCTGGTGAGTGTAACTACTGTATGAGTACATTACTTTTTGGAGTGGCTTTACACAGAAGTGCTTCTGAAGAAAATGGATACAAAGAAGATACTTCACATTGTAATTTATCTTTTGTAGAGAGTTTCTTTTATTTGGTTTTACTGAAGTAACTGTGTATGATTTGGTCATACCAAAAGGTTATTTGTGCAAATTTGTCATCCTACATCATTGGAATAGTTATAGATCTGTCATTTTAGAGTTTACGGTTTAGTAAGTGTGATTGACTTTTTCTTTGGAGTTTGTTCCACAGTGTTTCTCACTTGCAAAGTGTCATTTATTAGAAATCTGACTTTGTTACACAGGGGTGGTTATAAATAACACAGAATTTATAATATGCTTTGGATATGCCATTTAATCTCCTGGAAATATAGAAAGTTATTCTGAATTATTAGGGATTCATGCCAAGTTGCAGATATAATGGATGAGGGAGATTCATTTATTATTGTGATATGTTTATTTTCCTTGGTAGTCATCACAAACATGCTTGAATAGAGTCAGTAATTGTTAGAAAAAAACAACTATGGTTTACTTAGGTATTTATACTAGGAAGATCATTAAGGCATTCTGCTTTGTGGCTTCGGAAATTGCATTAAATTGAATTTATGCTGCAAAAGACTGCAATGGCCTCTCTTTTATGATCACATTTCTATTTGTGGAAAAAAAACACTTTGAGATTCCCTGAACTCTATTCCAAAATGCCAAACAATTACTCCTTCTGAGAAAGTACTTTGCTGGCCTGGGCTGCTATTCTGAGTAAATACCTTTCAGCACTATTTCATTTTTTCTGCTTGGTAATCAAAATAGACTAAAACAGTTTTTTTATAAAAACTCTCAAATTATCTGTTTGGATGCCAATTAGAAACACAAAGCAGAAACTACTTAAAGACAGATACGTGAAAAAAAAAAAAGATTCTGAATAAATTGGGATTAGAGTTTTGGGCAGGTACTTGGAGTGGCAGACTTCCTAAAACACTCTAGAATTTGCTGTCGGCTAGTGGATTTTAGGTCAGAATTAACACAGTAATTTTTTTATATCAGAAAGTTGTTTAGAAACTAACAACTTTTAACCACTTAAGACCCAGACCAATATGCAGGTAAAGGACCAGGCCCCTTTTTGCGATTCGGTACTGCGTCGCTTTAACTGACAATTGCGCGGTCGGGCGACGTGGCTCCAAAACAAAATTGGCATCCTTTTTTTCCCCACAAATAGAGATTTCTGTTGATGGTATTTGATCACCTCTGCAGTTTTGATTTTTTGAGCGACAATTTTGAAAAAAATCCTATATTTTGTACTTTTTGCTATAATAAATATCCCCCAAAAATATATATAACATTTTTTTTCCCCTCAGTTTAGGCTGATACGTATTCTTCTACATATTTTTGGTAAAAAAAATCGCAATAAGCGTTTATCGATTGGTTTGCGCAAAATTTATAGCGTTTACAAAATAGGGGATAGTTTTATTGAATTTTTAATAATAATTTTTTTTTACTACTAATGGCGTTTTTTTTCATGACTGCGACATTATGGCGGACACATCGGACAATTTTGACACATTTTTGGGACCATTGATTACAAAAAGTGCTATAAAAATGCATTGTTTACTGTGAAAATAACAATTGCAGTTTGGGAGTTAACCACTAGGGGGCATTTAACAATCACGTACAGGTAAGTGATTGTGCCCAGCCGTGCCATTCTGCCGACGTATATCGGTGTTAGGCGATAAGTTTCATTCATATTTACATGCTTCAGTTAACCTGATCCCAGGTGACAGCACAATCCAAAGGCCCTGTACACATGAGCAAATGAATCTGCTCAAATCGGTCAGACAGACCGATTTGATCAGATTTGTCTGCTGGCTGTTTTGGTTTGATCGCTGTACACACGATCAAACCAAAATCCCCGCCGGCAGACAGCGCGATGACGTGGCGGTGACGTTGACGCTGCCACGTCACCACTCCAGGAAGTAAATTACTTCCGCGCATGCGTCGAATCCATTCGACGCATGTGCGAGAAGATATGTCTGCTGGTTAGCGTACTAACCAGCAGACATGTCGGGCGGACGGATTCCCAGCCAACAGATTTTAAAGCATGCTTTAAAATCTGTTGGCTGGCCAAATCCGTCTGCTCGCCCGTACACACGATCGAATCTGTCTGCTGGGACGGTCTGGCAGACCGTTTCCAGCAGATAGATTTGATCGTGTGTACGCGGCCTTAGTTGCAAACAATCATTAGAAGTAGCAAACAGATTAAATGAGAGCTGAGTGGAGTGCAGCCCATATCTTTAAAGGACTACCTGCATCCTACATCCCATACCCAAGTGATGTATGTAGTCCTATGGTCCTGTACATCCCCTTGCTTATTCGACAATGAGCTGGGAACATATATCTGCATTGTTTTCTTATCTCTTTTTAAAGCAAGTCCCATGGCTTTCTCCTGCTCCGTTATTCTGTTATCAGAATGATAACTTCTGACAAGTTCTTTGTCAACCGAGATAGGCTGAATTTTGTGTCGAGGAGGTTGATATAAATAGATTAGCAGACAGCTAAACTATTCACAGAACAGCTCTGAGAGTCTCTACCTATGTGGAGTGGGGATGTATGCCTTTCCTCCAATCAGCTGTCTTGGCTGTATGCACAGACTTCACACTCAGTGCTAAACAGGAAGAGAAAATCTCTAACAACATGTTAGACAGCAGATATACATGTAACACTTATGTAGGGAGATTTGTTTCATCTCTGTGTATCATCTGAGGCTATTCACTTCACTGGGTATATGTGAGGGTTTTAAGAAAGAAAAATTTGCGCTAACCCAACAATATAAATAACAACGTGATAAATGAAATCACAAAAGGCAGCAATCACATGACCTAACACAAGCATATATAAAGAAAATAAAAAATTGTGCCAACTAAAAAGAAATACTTGAGTCCATAAATAAGAAATATGTGAATAAATCCAAACGAAGACGTTATAAGTTCTGTACAAACAGCACCCAAGTGCAATTGAAAACTCATGAGCCACCACCACAAATACTGAGGCTTACCAGAAATAAGCTCAGTGAGAGCATATCATTAGATCCAGAGCAGGATATCCCAGGGGTAGGTATCACAACTTATCGGGAATCTCGTCTCACACCAAACACAGCTGATCACGGAATCCACACTAGACTATGGCCAGGATACCGCGTTGGATACTCGCCAGCAATAGTATCATGCAGGGCAGCGGTAAACCATATGTAAGGAAGGAGACGGCAACATAGTGTATTACCAAAATACAATTTATTAAAAGATTAAAAAAGCATCGAATCTGCGTACACGGTTGCAATCCTGCTTCCCCTTCACATGGTGTGCTACCCACATGAAATATTTAGGGGTCTACCTCACCCCCCTCTATTCCCAATTATACTCTAGTAACTACGCCCAATTGCTTTCCACCATTAAGGCAGACTTACACCGCTGGGACAGGGAGGTGTTCTCGTGGATGGGCCGAGTCAGTGTGTTAAAGATGAATGTGCTCCCTCGCATTTTGTTTTTCCTCCAAATGGTGCCCATCTCTCTGCCTAGGTCCTTTTTCTTGAGCCTGAACAGTGCATTTCTCCGATACATTTGGCAGGGCCGAAGTCCCCGTCTGGCTCTCCGTATCCTGCAGAGGCCTAAACGACTGGGGGGTATGGGTGTCCCGGACATTCGCAAGTACTATGAGGCTATTGCCCTTCAGAGAATTTTGGACTGGTACCATGGAGTACCCTCTAAGGCCTCATACACACGATCGGACATATCCGATGAAAACGGTCCGCGGACCATTTCCATCGGATATGTCCGATCGGGAGTTTGATCCGATGGCGTGTACACACCATCGGATCAAATTCCCCGCCGCCAGACGGCGCGGTGACGTGGCGGTGATGCGGCGGTGACGTTGACGCCGCCACGTCACCGCCACGTCGCCGCACCAGGAAGTGGCGGCGGCGTGGCGGCGGTGGGGGACGACATGTCTGCTGGTAAGTGTACTAACCAGCAGACATTTCGGGCGGACAGATTCCCACCGGATAGATTTCAAAGCATGCTTTGAAATCTGTCGGGTGGAGAAATCTGTCCGCTAGCCCATACACACGAGCGGAGATGTCTGCTGAAACGGTCCATCGGACCGTTTTCAGCGGACATATCCCCTCGTGTGTACGAGGCCTAAGAGGTGGGTCCCTTTGGAGAAGTCCATGGCAGGCCGTAACTTATCCCACGCCCCTTGGCTCCCCCAGTCACAGAGAGGTCTGTCATCCCATGTCTCCCTAACGTCCACTCATGCCCTGAAATTGTGGGATACTATGAATAAGACGGGAGACCTTGTCCCCCCCTTTCTCCCCTCTGGCGCCCCTGGGGGGTTTCCCATGGTTTCTACCGGGGAAACACCCATCTTTTTTTATGCTCCTGGACAGCAGACGGCGAACTGCGTTGCAGCAGGTTTTTTCAGGACCGGGGCCTTCTCCCCTTGGGGGAGCTTCGGGCCCAGTATGGGGGGTTTCCAATGGATAACTGGAGGCATGGGCAGCTTCAACATTTTGCGCAGGGTTTGCCACATACCATACGCTCACCCACTTCCGCTACCCCTTTTGAGAGGCTATGCATGTCCTCCTCCCCCGTCCCCCATGCTATATCTATACTTTATGGCCTATTGCAAGACCGGGGTTCCCTTGGGAGGCCTGCCTATGTCCGGGAGTGGGAGAGAGACTTGCAGCATACGTTTACTGATACCCAGCTCAGCCAGTTATACCGCCTCACCCTTTCCAGCTCAGTCGACACGAAAATGCAGGAAAACGGGTATAAGGTCCTGACCAGATGGTATAGGGTTCCCACTAGACTTAAGCAAATATACCCTTTGACCTCGGATGCCTGTTGGCGGGATTGCGGCCATAGGGGCACTTTCTTACATATTTGGTGGGAATGCCCTAAGTTACGCCCTTTTTGGCAGGATGTTAGATCTCAAATCAACTGCATCCTTGACATAGACCTGCCAGATTCCCCTATGAGTTTTCTTCTGCACGTCCCTGCCATCCCCCTAGGCCTGTATCGGAAATCTGTGCTACCGCACCTCCTGAATGCAGCTAGGAGGCTAATTCCTATTTTTTGGACTGGATTCGGTTGGTAAACAATGTAAGGTCGGCAGAGGAGTGGATGGCGAGGTATAAGGATGAATATGACAAATGGTATGGGGTCTGGGCTACCTGGATACATTATGTGGGGGAGGGGGAGGGGGATGCAGCTACACCTTCCTCACCTTCACTCCTAGTAGGTGGAGGGCAGTGATTGAGTCTGTCTTTCTTCTTCTTTTCCCCCTTTTTTTTTTTCTCTTTCTCGTGGAACCGATGACCACGGGACCATTTCTGCAGATGGATCGTTCTGATGCTCATGAGTACATTCCTTTATTTTTATTTTATGTTGTTTCTCCCCCCCCCTTTTTGTTGTTATTTTTTATGTTACCTTCTTTTTTTTTTCTCTTATTTTTCATTCGCCTGTCTGAACCAGGGTGACTCGCCTATTTTTGGTCCTCTGCACCTAGCGGAATGACTAGGGACAAATTCAATTTGTTTTGGTTTATATGTATAGCTAATCTTGAAATTGTAACCTCCGTCCCTTTTACTCAGTTTGCGGGGTGTCCAATTGGGCCCGCTGTTTCTTGTAATCCCTGATTGTATGGTTGGGCGACATTGTATATTCCCTTTCCGTCCTTTTATTTTTCTGCTGTTGTACAATAGAAAAACTTTTCTATATGAATAAATAAAGATTATATATATAAAAAAAAAAAAGATTAAAAAAGCTACTTACACAAGGATGTGCAAATCGAGCAATGTAAAATAAATGCCGGCCGGCATCGAACAGGAGCCCTTCCTCCTAACGCAAACGTGGTGACGTCACTCCATGCCGTCGACCCAGACGCGTTTCGTCATATGTTGACGTTCTCAATGGGGATGTGAGGGTTTACATCTACTTTAATGCTTTCTATGCATTAAGATAAAATACCTTCTGTGTGCAGCAGCCCCTCTCAGCCCCCCTAAGGGCCCTTTTACACGGACAGACAAACGGTCCGTTTTTTACAAGTCCGTTTATGGACTTGTAATGGTTCCCTATGGGATTGCAGACTTTAGCGGATTGAGCATCCGCTAACGTCCGCAAACATCCGCCTCCGTCAAGATCCGTTTTTTCGGACGGAAGAAAACCCTATTTTTCTTCCGTCTGGCGAATCGGATCGGATAAATACGGACACACAGTCCGTATTCATCCGATTCCCCATAGGGGAGAGCGGAGGAAAGACAGGGCGGTCCCTGCACACTGTGCGGGGACCGCCCTGTCCGCCGACAGCTCAGCAGGGATTTACGGATGATCCCTGCTGAGCAGACGGACACACACAGGGCGGATCAATACGGATCCGCTCCGTGTGAAAGGGCCCTAATACTTACTTGAGCCCCATCTAGATCTAGCGAGGTTGTAGGATTGTCTCAGCTGCCCGGGACTCCCCTCCTCATTGGCTGAGACAGCAGCGCTGCGCCATTGGCTCCTGCTGCTGTCAATCAAAATTAGTCAGCCAAAAAGGAGAGAAAGGGGTCGAGGTGGGGCCAGGCCCCAACTCTGTGTCTGAATGGACACAGAGGGCTGTGGCTCGGCTCAGGTGTCCCCATAGCAAGCTGCTTGCTGTGGGGGCACTAAACAGGAGGGAGGGGCCAGGACCACCGAAAGAGAGACCTGAGAAGAGCAGGATCTTGGCTGGTCTTCAAGAAATGCAGAAGTCGCAAATCTGGGAATGGAAAATTAGTAACACTAGGTCTCTTTTCTTTTCAAGGCGTGGAATTAGTGTTTATATCAGAGACCTATGGGTAACAAAACTACTTGTAAAAAAAGCATTTTACATATTTTATACCTAAATCAGAAATCTGACTGGGTTAGGCCTGCAGTACCTCATTTGGCCTGAGGTACAGGGGCACAGGAGCCCATCAAAGCCGAACATTGGTCTGCAGTACCTCATTTGGCCTGAGGTTAAATGATGCAAAGTGTCCTTGGGCCTTTTCGGACATTTTCGGCGCTCTCTGGCGCCCCCCCCACCTCTGCCCGCATTCGGTATTGCATCCCATTGAAGTCAATGCGGAACAAATTATTTTCGTTTTCATTGACTTCAATAGGAAAACTCGCTTTGATATGCGAGTACTTCAGATTACGAGCATACTCCTGGAAAGGATTACAGTGGGGATCGAAAGTTTGGGCACCCCAGGTAAAAATTTGTATTAATGTGCATAACGAAGCCAAGGAAAGATGGAAACATCTCCAAAAGGCATCAAATTACAGATTAGACATTCTTATAATATGTAAAAAAAAAGTTATATTTTATTTCCATCATTTACACTTTCAAAATTACAGAAAACAAAAAAATGGCGTCTTCAAAAGTTTAGGCACCCTGCAGAATTTATAGCATGCACTGCCCCCTTTGCAAAGCTGAGACCTGCCAGTGTCATGGATTGTTCTCAATCATCGTCTGGGAAGACCAGGTGATGTCAATCTCAAAGGTTTTAAATGCCCAGACTCATCTGACCTTGCCCCAACAATCAGCACAATGGGTTCTTCTAAGCAGTTGTCTAGAAAACTGAAACTGAAAATAGTTGACGCTCACAAAGCTGGAGAAGGCCATAAGAAGATAGAAAAGCGTTTTCAGATGTCAATATCCTCTGTTCAGAATGTAATTAAGAAATGGCAGTCATCAGGAACAGTGGAAGTTAAAGCAAGATCTCGAAGACCAAGAAAAATATCAGACAGAACAGCTTGCAGGATTGTGAGAAAAGCAATTCAAAACCCACGTTTGACTGCACGATCCCTCCAGAAAGATCTGGCAGACACTGGAGTTGTGGTACACTATTCCACAATAAAGAGATACTTGTACAAATATGGTCTTCATGGAAGAGTCATCAGAAGAAAACCTATTCTAAGTCCTCACCACAAAAATCAGCGTTTGAACTTTGCAAATGAACATATAGACAAGCCCGATGCATTTTGGAAACAAGTTCTGTGAACCGATGAGGTTAAAATATAACTTTTTGTCTGGAATGAGCAAATGTACGTTTGGAGAAGAAAGGGCACAGAATTGAATACAAAGAACCTCTGTCCAACTGTTAAGCATGGGGGTGGATCATGCTTTGGGGTTGTATTGCAGCCAGTGGCACAGGGAACATTTCACGAGTAGAAAAAAATATGGATTCAATAAAATTTCAGCAAATTTTGGATGGTAACTTGATGCCATCTGTGAAAAAGCTGAAGTTAAAGAGAGGATGGCTTCTACAAATGGATAATGATCCAAACACACCTCAAAATCCACGGGGGATTACATCAAGAGGCGTAAACTGAAGGTTTTGCCATGGCCTTCACAATCTCCTGACCTCAACATAATTGAAAATCTATGGATAGACCTTAAAAGAGCAGTGTGTGACAGACAGACCAGAAATCTCAAAGAACTGGAAGACTTTTGTAAGGAATAATGGGCAAAGATATCTCAAACAAGAATTGAAACACTCTTGGCTGGCTACAAAAAGCATTTACAAGCTGTGATACTTGCCAAAGGGGGCAGTACAAGATATTAACTCTGCAGGGTGCCCAAACTTTTGCAGATGCAATTTTTTTGTTTTCTGTAATATTGAAAGTGTAAATGATGGAAATAAAATAAAAATTTTTTTGACATATAAGAATGTCTAATCTGTAATTTGATGCCTTTTGGAGATTTTTCCATCTTTCCTTGGCTTCGTTATGCACATTAATACAAATTTTTACCTAGGGTGCCCAAACTTTCGAGCCCCACTGTCTATGTATATATATATATATATATATATATATATATATATATATATATATATATATATATACTGTATATATATACATACTGTGACAATCTTAACACATTATTTTATGTTTATTATTCAGGCAAAGATCTTTGTTTTAGATACACAAGAACACATTCTTTTTGCACGATATACACAAAAGCATTAGTAATAAAAAGCAAGGAGTACTGTCAACGTAATACATTTTTGCGGATAACAAAGAAAATTTTAGAATGCTCGCTTTCTGAGCATTGGGATATTTAGACAGACATATTTAGCAGATTGGACTTATAAAAGATCCACATTATAAGATATTTTCATTGGCCAATAAAGGCATCGCTTTGAGGCCGCGTACACACTAAAGTCCAGTTTCATCGGTCCAAACCGACCGTGTGTACGGCCCATCAGTCCATCGTCCGTCGGACCAAATTTTTAAAACTTCCTTTAAAATCGGACCGATGGACGCCTGACCATCGGTCCAAACCGATGGTAAGTATGCAAAAGCATCGGTCCAAAAACCCGCGCATGCTCAGAATCAAGTCGACGCATGCTTGGAAGCATTGAACTTCATTTTTTTTTCAGCACGTTGTTGTGTTTTACGTCACCGCGTACTGACACGATCGGTTTTTGAGCTGATGGTGTGTACGCACATCAGACCATCAGTCTGTGAACCGATGAAAACAGTCCGTCGGACCATTCTCATCGGTTTGGACCGATCGTGTGTACGCGGCCTGACAGTCACTTTGACATACAATACCTTTGCTACGCACATATTTATTCTTGACTAACAGAGTACAATACTTTTTTCACTTCTGACAAAAAAATTCCTTCATGCTATTTTTGCAGTTACATTTCAGAGATGTTATTTGCAATCATTTAAAAAAAAAAAAAAAGACACGTGGAACAGCCTCATGGTTTTTGTTCCCAAAGGAATATTACACTGTGGAGATTAGGTATGAATGGTTTGCTATGTACGGAACTACAAGTCTTTGCTTTGATGCCAAACACATAACTTCAATTTGAGATCTAGTCTATAACATTTTGACATTCAATAACTTCTAGTTTTAGATGGCGGCACATGCAAAAACTGTAGTTCAGCCCAACATTAACTTCAGTTAGATCTTAGGGTTATTAAATATTACCACACACTAAGCCAACACTGGATTTAAAGGCCAATGAACTAGTATTTCTTGTTATTTTATAATAGATGGGCACTGGTAGGTGAAATAAACACTGACCTTTTGTGTCAGATGGAAAAATATTTCTACCAGAGGCAGTTTTTTAGCCGCTTTCACAGGGGCACCTCTGTGAAGCAGAATCTGGTTGCTCAGTGGGGGATCTCTCCGCTGATCCCCGCTGAGCAGGCGGGTGACAGGTCTGTGCCCGCTCCACTATACAGAGTGGACACAGTCCTCTTTGGGGCAGTCTGATGGAAACGGACCGCTTGTCCGTTTCCATCTGATGCCATCCGATCCGCCAGACAGATGGGGAATTGGACTGTGACTGAACCCACTGTCACTGTGTGTTTTGGGGGGGGGGGGGGCTGTGGGCTGGCCTACCACCCAAAGATTTTGGCCCAGCAGAGAATGAGAGACTTGGGGACAAAATGGCATTGGGATAATGTAATGTAATGCTATATCCCCCTCCCTTTTGTTGCTGTGTTTAATTGTGTTGGGTCATGGCACGTAGACAACATCCCAGCAGGGGATGTGTAAGGAGGGGTTGCATGCTTGTGAGATGTCTCCCCTGGGGTATCATCTGAGCTTGGCAGTGAAGGATAAAATATGGCGGGGGGATTTTATTGACATCCTATCCCTGTTGTCCTCTCAGAAAGATTTCATGGTTAAGCTAGATAAGAATGACAAGCAGGAAGACGACAGGCGTAGGCCTATACCTAGGTCATTCAATAACTGGTTGCAAGCATTTTGCATCTTTGCTGGCATCATGTCGGACAAGCATCCAGAGCACAGTGAAGGATTGTTTCAGTATGTTGACCACATTTTAGAGGCGTACAAAAGTTTTGGTGGGCTTGGTTGGTTCTACTACGACAAATCGTTTCGGAAGAAGTTGGCAGTCCACCCTTCGTTACGCTGGGGTATGAAGGATGGGCTATGGCTAAATTTGCTTGCCCCCAGAGACCAGTCACTCCTAAACTGGCTGCGATTACCCCTTCTAGCACTGTGTACAGGAGAGGCTGCTGCTTTGCCTTAAATGACAGCCAGTGCCGCTGGAATGCGGCTTGTGAATATAGGCACGAATGTGCCTATTGTGCGGGAGCTCACCATGCAGCCAAGTGTTGAAAAAGTCAGCAAATGGTGGTGCAAGTCAGAGTCCAAGGGATATTTTTCCAAAGAGCCTGCACTCCAGTGAGGCTGGAAAGCATTCGCTCGTGGCTGGACAGCTATCAAGACCAGGCCACAGCGCAATTTCTCATTAATGGTTTTCCCCTTCCTTCATTCACCGGGGTTGGGTTTATGGTGGTGGGTAATTTAAAATCAGTCAATCAGTTTCCACATGTTGTAGGGAGAAGGTTCTGAAAGAAATCACAGAGGGGCGCATCGCTGGTCTTTTTGAGCACCCTCCTTTTGTTAATTTCCGTATATATCACCTTTAAGAGTGGTGCCCAAGAAAGAGCAGAATGCGTATCGAATTATCCATCATTTGTCTTTCCCTAAAGGTGATTCTCTTAACGATGAGATCGATGATGCGCTCTGCTCGGTCATGTATGCAACATTCGAAGAGGCGATTGTCAAGATTCGGCAGTGTGGACCTGGCGCATTGCTGGCTAAGGCCGATATTAAATCGGCCTTTCGGTTGTTGCCCATAGCTCCCGAGGCTTTTAATTAGTTGGGGTTTTAATTTGGCAATTTTTTTTTTTTTATGTTTACAATTTAATGTCTGGTTAAAAGCCAAATATACACCAGGGGTCCAAAATAACCTTGTCGTTATCTCGGTTTCAGATGGACCGTTTTCACCAGCTGCTTCTGGAGGCAGACGTGGAAGGGATTCGTTGCCTGGAGTTTCTGTGGGATGTGATTTAGACGTAGTGACAAGAGCTATACAGGGTTCGGTTGCACCCAAGACATCGATGTGTTATGCAGCTTCCTGGAACAGTTGGCTGTCCTTTGCTGGGGCGTTGGGAGTTAGTGATGGTGGCCCATCTGAGGGGTCATTATTGGCTTTTGTGGCATCCCTTATGCAGCAGCATTTTTCTTACAGCCATATTTCGAAAACATTGGCGGGTGTTTAGTTTTTCTGACGTTTACGGGGGTATCCTCCGTGCACGGCATATTTTTCCGGTGAAGCAGGCTCTGAAGGGGTATAGGATGGTAAATTTTTCTTCCTCGAACTTTTGGGTAGGCTTAGTGGGGTGACGTCGGCTGTGTGTTACTCAGAGTTCGAATCATTATTGTTTAGAACAGCGTTCGTTCTCGCCTTTCATGGGGCTTTGCACATCTCGGAGCTGCTTCCTGGGTCTAAATTGGTGGTTCGGGGATTGCTTTTGAGTTAAAAACGCACACTGTTAGACAGGTGAATTTGGTTGGTTGCTGATTGGTCGGTAAGTTTGAGCCTGGATATTCTATGTTTTTGTATGTATACGTGCCCTTTCCAGTGCGCCTTAGGCCTCGTACACACGAGGCAATCTATTTGTTCAAATCGGTCGGACCGACCGATTTGAACAAATCTGTCTGCTTGGATTTTGGTTTGCTCGCGTGTACACACGAGCAAACCAAAATCCCCGCCAGCAGACAGCGCACTGACGTGTCGGTGACGCGGCGGTGACGTTGACGCCGCCACGTCACCGCACCAGGAAGTAAAACACTTCCGCACATGCGTCAAAATCATTTGGCACGTGTGCTTTAAATTATATGTTCATCCTAACCTATTTATTTAAATCCCTCAGGTCGGCCTCGTACAGTTTGGATTCTGGGACACTCATTTATTTATTGGGCGCATAAAAGAGCGGCCCTGCATAGGTATTCAACCAATGTGTCTCTTCCTCCTGGAATCCTTTCAGGTATATTGGAAGGGAGTGCGAGGCCTACAGTGGCATCAACTTTTTTTCCATTTATGTAGGTTATGTCAATGTTGGCCTAGCCGAACGTTTTAGTATTGCATGTGGGGGAATGATTTGGGAAATGTGAGGACATTGGATTTGCTTTTTCTAATACAGAGGGTTCTACAATGTTTTTCTCTCACTTCTCCAGGTACAATCTTAGTATTTTCTGAAATTATCCCTTGCCTCGCCTGGCTTTCCTCTTGTCAGAGAAAGGTCATGGAGAAGATGAGGAAGTGCATAAATAGGGCCATGGAAAAGTTCATGCCTAAACTTAGCGGTCTGTCATATAGACATGTGAATCTGGAAGGTGGTTTTCCAGGGTTATACAGGCAGGATGGAGTCCACCTCTCGGATGTGGGTCTTGATATTTTCAACCTGGGATTGCAGTATGGAATTGAACAGGCTGTTGGGGTGGGGATGGGCATGATACTCAAACCCGGCTTGTGGGGCATGTTATTTCATGATAGAATGAGATAATGCTGTTTGAGTTCTGAAAACTAAGCAGTTACACAGTTAGTTGGTTTCATTAAAGTATGATGTTTGATGTTGAATAATAAAAGTTTATATGGTTGATTTAATTTTATGTTTTAAAACCAATAAAAATGCTGCGGCCATTATTTGCCAAACTTGGGTCAGTATATTTTATTTGATTATACCTGGAGTAAAGTTGTTTGGGAAATATGTATGGTCTACAGTCCCATGTATGAAATTTAGAATGTACATGTAACAACTAACAATACATGTTGGTAATTGAAAGGAGATAGTGCTAATTATGTGATTTGTGTTTTTAGGATCAAGGAAATCCCATTTTTTTTGTAACATTACTAAAGTAATGTACAACAATTTTATGAAATTTAAGCGTTATCTCATTTGTACCAGTAAAGCCGTCAGAACCTTGTGTAAAAATTCAGTGATTACAAAATAAATAATGTAGATATGGATGGATGGGTGAGTTTAGAGTGGATAATAATAATGAATTAAATAGCAATTTCAGTTTGTGGTGCTCAAATACAGTTGTAAGCTCTGCTTTAAACATAGAACTCCAAAAACATAACCTGCATTGTTCTATGAAAAGCAAACAAACACACACTGAAATGAACTATGCTTTAGTGGTATAACATGTAAGCTCAGGTTTTACTTACAAAATTCCTGGGACATATTTCAAACAATCCTTATGAAATACAAGTTATCAGCTTCAATCTGCAATTTCAAAAATAGTTGTTTTGTAATCCATCTACTAAATACACGCATATGTACAGGGCTTAGGTTTCCAAAAAAAGATAATTGTAGATTTAGGTATGATTGGTTCTGTATGGTACCTTCAGCTTGTGTGCTGCACGTGTCTGTGACAGTGTGGGGTTTTGTTGCCAACAATCGGACAAATGATTTCTTCTTAGTAATATTTCCTCCACAATATCCACAAAGAACATGAAAAAATAAAATTTCTTTGAATGCCGATAAAAGTACAGTGACTGATATGACTGATTAGCAAAAACTACATGTGATGAAAGATGGAAATGGTTCACTTAAAACTGCCTACAAAACAAATGCCTGGGGAGGAGACTGTAACTAGTTACAATGTATTAACTGTAAAGACCTGGTCCAAAAGTTTCAGATTTCAAGATGTTGAAGATTAGCTGCTCAGAACATAGTTCAAAGGAAGGAAAAAGTACAAAATGTAAAACACGTTAATCAGCACAAATAACATTCTCTATGTCTATTTGTATCTATTAATGTTTACGGACCTTACTCATCATACTTGGCATACAAACTCTAAGATATACAGTATCTCACAAAAGTGAGTACACCCCTCACATTTTTGTAAATATTTTATTACATATTTTCATGTGACAACACTGAAGAAATTACACTAGTGAGTGTACAGCTTGTATACATGTCCCCTCAAAATAACTCAACACACAGCCATTAATGTCTAAACCACTGGCAATAGAAGTGAGTTTACCCCTAAGTGAAAATGTCCAAATTGGACCCAAAAATGACAATATTTTGTGTGGCCACCATTATTTTTGAGCACTGCCTTAAAGCTCTTGGGCATGGAGTTCACCAGAGCTTCACAGGTTGCCACTGGAGTCCTCTTCCACTCCTCCATGATGACATCACAGAGCTGGTGGATGTTAGAGACCTTGAGCACCTCCACCACCTATTTAAGGATGCCCCACAGATGCTCAATAGGGTTTAGGTCTGGAGACATGCTTTGTCTGTCCATCACCTTTACCCTTGGCTTATTTAGCAAGACAGTGGTTGTATTGGAAGTGTGTTTGAGGTTGTTATCATGTTGGAATACTGCCCTGAAGTGAGGGGATTATGGTCTGCTTCAGTATGTCACAGTACATGTTGGCCTTCATGGTTTCCTATAGGAACTGTAGTTCTCCAGTTCCGGCAGCACTCATGCAGCCACCACCATGCTTGACTGTAGTCAAGACACACTTGTCTTTGTACTCCTCACCTGGTTGCCGCCACACACGCTTGACACCACTTAAACCAAATAAGTTTATCTTGGTCTCATCAGAGCACAGGACATGGTTCCAGTAATCCATGTCCTTAGTCTGCTTGTCGTCAGCAAACTGTTTGCAGGCTTTCTTGTGCATCATCTATAGAAGAGGCTTCCTTCTGGGACCACAGCCATGCAGACCAATTTGATGCAGTGTGCGGCGTATGGTTTAAGCACTGACAGGCTGTCCCCTCACCCCTTCAACCTCTGAAGCAATGCTGGCAGCACTCATACATCTATTTCCCAAAGACAACCTCTGGATATGACGCTAAGCATGTGCACTTAACTCTTTTGGTCAACCATGAAGAGGCATGTTCTGAGTGGAAACTGTGCTCTGTTAAAGCGCTGTATATAGCCTTATATATAGTTTATAGCCCAGGCCATCATTATGTAGAGCAACAAAGAAAAAATTTCAGAGCCATGTAACTTTTGGGCAAACCAATCAATATACACTTATTGGGATTTTTTTTACCAAAAATATGTAGCAGAATGCATATTGGCCTACATTTATGAAGAATTTTTGATTTTTGATTTTTTTATTGGATATGTTTTATAGTAGAAAGTAAATAATGAAGTGTTTTATTTTTTTCAAAATTGTCTGTGTTTATTTGTTTATAGAGCAAAAAAAAAAAAAATAGAAAAGTCAGAGGTGCTCAAATACCACCAAGATAAAGCTCTATTTGTGGGGAAACAATTATATACATTTTATTTGGGTACAGCATTGCATGACTACCCAATTATCAGTTAGAGCAACGCAGTGCCGTAATGCAAAAAAATGCCTGGTCATGAAGGGGAGTAAATCTTTTGGAGGTCAAGTAGTTAAAAGCACTAAAGTATTTTAACAAACATTTGTTTCTATTTATACCAAAATAACCAGTAAAATAGTTGTTTAACCACTTAAGACCCGTACCTTAAGGGTCCTTTCACACGGAGCGGACCGTTTTTGATCCGCCCCGTGTGTGTCCGTTGGCTCAGCGGGGATCATCCGTAAATCCCCGCTGAGCTGTCGGCGGACAGGGCGGTCCCTGCACACTGTCCAGAGACCGCCCTGTCTTTCCTCCGCTCTCCCCTATGGGGAATCAGATGAATACGGACCGTCTGTCCGTATTCATCCGATCCGAAGACGGATAGGGTTTTCTTCCATCATCATCCGCTAATGTTCCTTGGTCCCATAGGGATGCATTACAAGTCCGTAAACGGACTTGTAAAAAACAGACCAATTGTCCGTATGTCCGTATGTGTGAAAGGGCCCTTAGGCAGCTAAAGGACCCAGCAAGGTTTTGCGATTCAGCACTGCGTCGCTTTAACAGACAATTTTGTGGTCTTGCGACGTGACTCCCAAACAAAATTGGCGTCCTTTTTTTCCCACAAATAGAGCTTTCTTTTGGTGGTATTTGATCACCTCTGCAGTTTTTTTTTTTGCGCTGTAAACAAAAATAGAGCGACAATTTTGAAAAAATTCTATATTTTTAACTTTTTGCTATAATAAATATCCCCCAAAAATATTTTTTCCCCAGTTTAGGCCGATACGTATTCTTCTACCTATTTTTGGTAAAAAAATCGCAATAAGCGTTTATCGGTTGGTTTGCGCAAAATGTATAGCGTTTACAAAATAGGGGATAGTTTTATTGCATTTTTATTAATTTTTTTTTTTTTACTACTAATGGCGGCGATCAGCGATTTTTTTCGTGACTGCAACATTATGGCGGGCACTTCGGACAATTTTTACACATTTTTGGGACCATTGTCATTTTCACAGCAAAAAATGCATTTAAAATGCATTGTTTATTGTGAAAATGACAATTGCAGTTTGGGAGTTAACCACAACGGGCGCTGAAGGGGTTATGTGTGACCTAATGTGTGTTTACAACTGTAGGGGTGTGTGGCTGTAGGTGTAATGTCATCGATTGTGTATCCCTATAAAAGGGATCACACGATTGATGATGCCGCCACAGTGAAGAACGGGGAAGCCGTGTTTACACACGGTTCTCCCCCGTTCTTCAGCTCCGGGGACAGATCGCGGGACTGCAGTGGCGATCGGGTCCGCGAGTCCCGTGGTCCCAGAGCTTCGGACCGTGTCACGGGAGCGCACCGCGGGCGCGCACCCAAGACCCACAGCTGGGTACTAGCACAGCACTTACCTGTACATGCATGTGCCCAGCCGTGCCATTCTGCCGACGTAAATGTGCAGGAGGCGGTCCTTAAGTGGTTAATGAGATTTGTGTCTTAGGATCTGCAAACTGGAGTCAGTCAACATGTTACGTACTCCTAAGAATGCAATTATTTTCTAAAAAGGCCTGTATTATGTTCAGCTGTAAGTAACAATTAACCACTTGACCACTGGGCACTTAAGCCCCCTTCCTAACCAGATCAATTTTCAGCTTTCGGTGCTCTCACAATTTGAATGACAATTACTCAGTCATACAACATTGTACCCATATGACATTTTTGTCATTTTTTTCACACAAATAGAGCTTTCATTTGGTGGTATTTGATCACCTCTGTTTTTTTTATTTTTTGCGCTATAAAAGAAAAAAGACTGAAAATTCTGTAAAAATAAAAAAATAATTCTCGTTTCTGTCATATTAGCAGGTTATTTCTCACACACAGCATATGCATACCACAAATTACACCCCAAAACACATTCTGCTATTCCTCCCGAGTATGGCGATACCCCATGTGTGAGACTTTTACACAGCGTGGCCACATACAGGGGCCCAACATGCAGGGAACACCATCAGGCATTCTGGAGCACCCAGACCAATTCTGACATTCCTCTCCTACATGGAAAAATCATCATTTATTTGCTAGAAAATTACATAGAAACCCAAAACATTATATATGCTTCTTTAGCAAAGACCCTAGAGAATACAATGGCGGCCATTACAACTTTTTATTTTGCACGGTATTTTCGCAGCAATTTTTTGAACGTGTGTTTTAAAAAAAAAAAAAAGTTTTGTGCTTAAAAAAAACACAAAACAGTAAAGTTAGCCCAATGTTCTTGCATAATATGAAAGATGAAGTTACGCCGAGTAAATAGATACCAAACATGTCACCCTTCAAAATTGCACACGCTCGTGAAATGGCACCAAACTTTGCTACTTAAAAATCCCCATAGGTGACGCTTAAATTATTTTTATTAGTTACATGTTTTTAGTTAAGGAGGAGGTCTAGGCCCAAGATGATTGCTCTTGCTCTAACGTTCGCAGAGATACCTCACATGTGTAGCTTGAGCACCGTTTTCATATGTGGGCGGGACTACGTGTGCGTTCGCTTCTGCATGCGAGCACACAGGGACAGGGGCGCTTTAAAAAATGTCACAACTGAGTATCAAAAAGAAGAGGGGAGCATCTAAGTGTAGCAATATGGTTACATTTAATGAAGGCACAACAATTAGCAACTTATTGCTACACTTAGAGGGGCCTCTCTTCTCTTTTATACTCTGTAAAAAAAAAAATGCTTTGACCTGGAACGAATTATGCTCACAAACCAAGGTTTTACTGTATATACATACCAATCAGCCTAAACATTATGACCACTGATAGGTAAAGTAAAAAACATTGATTATCTTGTTACATTGGTACCTGAAAGTGGGTGGGATATATTAGGCAGCAAGTGAACATGTCCCTGAAGTTGAAAAAAAATGGAAAGCATAACGATTTGAGCAAATTTTACCAGGGCCATATTGTAATGACTAGACGACTGGGTCAGAGCGTCTCCAAAACTAAAGCTCTTGTGGGATGTTTGCAGTGGTCAGGACCTACTAAATGTGGTCCATGGAAGAAAAACTGAAGAAAAACCAGCGATCTGGCAACAGGGTCACAGGCAGCCTGAGGCTCATTGATACACATGGGAAGCAAAGGCAGGATCATCTAGTCTGATTCAATAGAATAGCTACTGTAGCTCAAATTGCTGAAAAAGTTAATGCTGGTTCCAATAGAAAGGTGTCGGAACATCTACTGCATCACAGTTTGTCGCGCATGGGGCTGGTGTCTATGTTGACCCCTGTCCACAACCAAAATTGCCCACAATGGGCACATGAGCATCAGGACTCAACCAAGAAGCAATGGGAGAAGGTGGCCTGGTCTGATGAATGCATTGTTGTGTTTGAGGAACACAAAAATGACTTAAAGGTGTTGTCTTGACCTCGAATTCCCCAGATCTCAGGCCAATAGTGCATCTGTGGGGAAAAACAAGTTCAATTTGGCAGTTTAGCACTGCTTCCAGGGTCAACTGATTCAGTTGATTCATTGTCCAAAAAGCGGGCTAAAGGCAGCCTTATAAAGCTGACTGCTATGTAAGTATGTCACCAGTAGAGAGAAGCAGCAAATTATCATGAAAATTTTGCCTGCAATTGATCCCAATATTTTTCGATCAGCTCATTTTAAACCAAATGAATCAGAAACAATTATAAGTCAATGACATTTGACAAAATCAGTTTTCCATAAATTTGGTTGATCATCCCTAGTCACTTGGCATGGTGGCATGGTGGCCTGGCATGGTTCAAAATTGAGTAAATCACAAGACTGGCTGAGTGAAATTAAGAATCTTTTGGCACATAAAACAGTAAATCTACTGTATATATAAATGGATGTCAACTTTGAATTTCTGACTACATCATTGCTTTATTTTATGAATGTAGCAGTAACAGTTCTGGAACACTCACAGCTTGACCAAAATTCCAAAGAGTGTCTTAGTTAGCGGGGCAACCAAAATGTTATTGTGAAAGGCTGCATAAGCAAATGAAATATAATAAACCCAATGTCACATTAAAAATAGCTTAGCTAAATTATTTATTAACTGCAGAAAAGAGCCTTTCTACAGCCACAGAGAAATCGTGTTCTGCTTCTCGTTTGAACTTAGCAACCCTTCTGTTACTCTTTTCTGTTTTTACAACGATGGCCAAGTTGTTTCTTCTCTGTTTTTACAACTATAGGCATGTTTTAAATACTAGACTGATTAGAAATGTGAGCGGTTAATTTAGCAAGAAATAATGAGCTATTCTTAGATAGATTAAGTGCTAGATATTGTTCAAGCATTCACCCTTTCAGACATCTAACATTAGATAATGATAGATTACTTTTCAAGCATTTTCAACTGAATTGTGTACAAAGAGGGTAGCCGAAGGAGCCTTAGAAAGCAGTCCAAATTAGAATCTATTGTGGGTAAGAGCTGCTGTCAATGATTTTATGTAGCAAAACTGAAGACTAGATAAAATCAGAATTATTTGAGCAATAAACAAAACAAATTTCACAACAGCTCTTTAAATAACAAAAAAAAGCTGCTATATTCACCCTATTTCCAGCGATGTCCCCAACAGACTCACATTTTACCTATCCAGCACTGATCCTCTATCTGGCTGAATGACACCCATTGTCATCAACCTGCTTACTGTGAGCCCAGGAAATCGAGGCCATGCCCCCCACCATGAAAGTGGATAAGTGCAGCGCTAAAATGAGGAGTCTTAAGCCCTGTACACACAGGCAAGAATCTCATCAGGAAAAAACGTTGTTTTCCCTGATGAGATTCTTGGCAAGAATCTCTTGCCGCCCGGGTGTACAGACTCTTGAAGACTCTTGACTGCGGTTCTCTTGAAAGGAAAGAACGCAATGATGTCATCGCGTACGACGAGCTTGCGCTCGTCACATTCAATGCCGTTGCCGCCATCTTGCTGCACCCTACTTATGCCTAGGAAGCTACCGCGCATATGTCGAAGTAATTTCGAGCATGCGCAGGTTTCCACGGTGACAGGTAAGTATACACACTCTCGGGTTTCTCGGCAAGAAAACTGCAGAGAATCTCACGATGAGAAAAATAGAGAACATCTTTTTCTCGTCTAAATTCTGGGCAGTTTTCTTGTCGAGAAACCTGAGGACCCGTACACACGACCGAGCTTCTCGGCAGAATCCAGCGAGAAGCTTGCTGGGAGACATATTCTGCCGAGAAAATCGGTCGTGTGTACACTTTCGACGAGCGTCCCGTCGTCGAGCCAAAATAGAGAGCATGTTCTCTATTTCCTCGTTGTTCAATGAGGAAATTTGGCTCTAAGACCTTTTCGACCGCTCATCGGGAACCTCGACGGGCGGAACGATGAGTTTAGCCCGATGAGGTTCTCGGACGTGTGTACGGGGCCTGAGAGTTTCGCACGCTCGATATACTTGGCAAGAAAGCTCTGCCAGGGTGTGTACGAGGCTATAGAGCTAACTGGGACTATGATTAAATATGAATAATAAATGTGCTATTCAGACTTTGTACATATGCACAAAATGTAATAAAACCTTAAATAGTGATAATTAAAGTCCAAGTCCTACAGGAGGAGAGAGATCGCTTTTCATAATCAATATGAACAACAGATCTGTCTCCACTCCCCTATCAGAACGGAGATCTGTCTGTTTACAATGACAGATCTCCATTCTGTCTCTCTCAGGAGCGAACGCACCCCCTAGAGATCCTAAAGCAGCCGACATACAGCTACAGTGATTCGCCCAGGGGAAAATAACTGCAGCGGCTGGTCCTTATCTGGTTAATGCAGCTCTGTATCCATTAAAGTGTTTGTTACCCTAACACTTTATATTCCTGATATGTCTCTGCTGTACCATTAAATTGTATGAGGAAGTCTCCTGTTCTTTTTGTATTGCTTCCTTTGTGTGAAATTCTTGGTGTTCCTGCCAGTCCCTCTGCATTTCTATTAAAAAATGACCACACTAAGCAGGAGAGCACAGCGTTGTCAGTTCTCTAGCTTTGCTGGGAACTCAGCCTGCTCCTCTCCAATGATCAGACCTCTCCTGGCACACCCCTGCTGCACAGCCATTCACTGGGAAGCTCAGAGTGCTGTTGCTTCTCCTCCTCCAGCTCTTATGCAGCTGAGAACAGAGGTAATGCAATCACTTATAAAAAAGGGAAAAAAGGTATTTATAATGTTTTCTTTAAATCTATACACAAATGTTTTTTCTTTAATTTCTATTTTAGACTGAATGGGTTGTTTCAAGGTGATCGTTTACAATCAGTTTAATACATGATTATATGTATTAAAAAAAATGGTAACAGTCTGTTGCAGTCACAGCTCAGATTGTGACAGAAAGAAGCAACACAAAGAGCCAATTCGATTATGTGCTGACAAGAAGCATGCTGATGAGGGTAGAAGCAGAGTGAAAGAGAGATTACCTCATCACGGTGCTGCTTCTCGTTTCACTGTCCAGTAACAGATCTGGGTTGAATGATGCTGGACATCAGGCTGAGGACATCAAGCAACAGAAAAAAGTACTGCAGGAAAAATCTCTGGAATGAAGCTGAATATTGCAGCAAAAGCTTTTTTGGGAATTTATCTTTTAATGTGCTATTCATTTTTGTCCCAATTTCAGGTGGAATTGCACTTTTAGTTAAACGCTGACATAATAACCTAAAAGTTGCATATACTAAAATACAGAAATACATACTTTCTGCTTACAGTAAACACTCTGCTTTCTGAACATATCAAAGCGAGTTTCCCCACTGAAGTCAATGGAAAACGAAAATAATTTGTTCCGCATTGACTTCAATGGCATGTAGTACCGTATGTGGCCAGAGGTGGGGGCGCCGGAGATCCTTGGGAACACACGAAAAGGCCGAAGGACAGCTCGACTGACCTCAGCAAACCTCGGAAAGGCTCAGGAACGGCGTATTTTCAATTATTTTCAATCATTTCCAAATTGCTTCGAACGGTGCAGATCGGCACCGTTCGCACCACCCCACCTCAGGCCAAACGCGGTACTGCATACCACTTTGGCTTGAATCCTGCTCATGTTGCGAGACAACACTCGCAAACCGAGTTAGGATTAAAAAAACTACAGTGCTCGTATTGCAAAACGCTTGTTAACCGCGTTACTTACAATCTGAGGTTCCTCTGTATAATGATTAGACATTATTGGCACCTTTGTGGTACTTTGAATAGGCTACACTAAGCCTAGGTTAAAGGAAGAAAAGGGGAGAATCCAGCTTCCTTCTACAGATTAAATATACTCATATATGATGCGAGTCAGTGGCAGTTGGTGGTCAAAATTTTAAGGGGGCCGCAAACAAACTGAAAAATTCCGGAAAAAAAACATAAATTTTAACTTTGCTGTGCCCATCCAATGTAGCCACTGTATCATCAAACACAGCCACTATGCCCATCAAATGCAGGCACTGTGCCCATCAAACACAGCCACTGTGCCCATCAAACACAGCCACTGTGCCCATCAAACGCAGCCACTGTGCCATCAAATGCAGCCACTGTGCCCATCAAATGCTGCCACTGTGAAATCAAACGCAGCCACTGTGCCATCAAATGCTGCCACTGTGCCCATCCAATGCTGCCGCTCTGCCCATCGAATGCTGCCACTCTGTCTATCCAATGCTGCCATTGTGCCATCCAATGCCGCCACTGTGACCCCCCACCCGCTTGCCGTCTGCCCAGCACTGTGCCATCAAATTCTGCCACTGTGTCATCAAACGCAGCCACTGTGAAATCAAACGCAGCCACTGTACCATCAAATGCAGCCACTGGGTGCCCTTCAAATGCTGCCACTGTGCCCATCAAATGCTGCCAGTGTGCCCATGAAATGCCGCCACTGTGACCCCCCCCCCCCCACCCACTTGCCGTCTCCCTATGGCTCTAATCAGGTGCTTCAAAAACACCCCCCGCCGCTGTAATTCAGATGAATAGGGGATGGCAGCGGTGGGTGGCTGGAGAGAGGGGGCGGCACCCGTGAGCCCTTATGGACTCACTGCCACTGCTGTGAGTGCTCATGTATGGTAAATTTTGTCTTGAAAAAGTTTTCCACCTTCAAAATTATCCATATTCTACATCATCTGTCATTGTGTTATGACAGTATATTAAATCATAGTCCACATATGGAATATCATGACAACACATCCCAATTGAATGTAATGACAGAGAAAAAATTGTGTATTAAAGGTTTTTTGAGATGTCAATATGTACTTTCCAAACAGCTATGTGTTTTGGTTACAATTGTTATTTACATAATGATCATTACAATCCATATATTATATTGATTACAGAACCTGATACACTCTACCAATGAGTGTTCAAAGCTTTTAGTAGTAGAGGGTATCAGGCATTGTAATAGATATAATATATAGATGTAATGATTGTAATGTTACACAAGATCTTTAGATTGTCTTTGAATGCTATTGGTAAAACTATTATATAACCAATTGTAAATCAAAGGGGACATTTACAAAACTGCATATCTGTTTATGTGTAAATATATATATATATATATATATATATATATATATATATATATATATATGTTATAAAAAATAAGTAATTTGTGTTATTTTTTTCTTTTAAAGCTTTATGTATGAAATTAAATGTACAGTATATGTGTAAAATTTTAATTGTTAAAAAAGAAAATGTACCCTTTTTATGTGATATAAAAGCTCCCGTTAATGCCTGCAGTGTGCAGGCCCTGTTCTAAGCCCTGTAGCAAGGGCTCAAAGGGATCTGTCAGGATAGATATAAGGGAGCTGCCATTGTTGAGTCATTTAAAGTGTCAGAAGCAACCTGAAGTCTGACAGTTGCTGTCCTGTGTGCAGTGTGTGGGCCAGTCTTTGACGAGCAGCAAATACCACACTTCAGGTTACCCGTGACATCTTGAGACTCCAGATAAAGTATCAAGTTCAAAGGAAACAAAATGAAAGTTAAATCAAAGGACAAATGAATCTTTAGTAACTATTACTGCACAGTTATACTAATTAAAGGCTGTATATCCCAATGCTTCTATAAGCCTAACTATAACAGGTTTTCTTTAACCACTTCAGCCCTGAAAGGATTTATCCCTTAATATCCAGGCCATTTTTTGCGATATGGCTCTGCGTCACTTCAACTACCATTTGCAATGGTTGTGCAACGTTGTACCCAAACAAAATTGATGTCCCTTTTTTCCCACAAATAGAGCTTTTTTTTGGTGGTATTAGATCATCTCTGCGGTTTTTATTTTTTGCGCTTATAAACAAAAAAAGAGCGACAATTTTGAGAATTTTTTTTTTTTTTTTTTACTTTCTGCTATAATACATATCAACAAATATATACAGTGGAACATGAAAATGCTTGTAATTCAAAAATTCAAAGCACTCACATATCAAAGAGAGTTTCCCCATAGAAGTCAATGGAAACTAAGATAATTTGTTCTGCATTGACTTCTATTGCATGCAATACCACATGTGGCCAGAGATGGGGGGGCACCGGAGAGCCTCCGAAATACTCAGGGACAGCTTGGCTGAACTCAGAACCCTTGGAAAGGCTCGGAAACACTCAGGAACGGAGTATGTCCGAGTGCTTCCAAGTATTTTTGAGTGATTCTGAGTATTTACGGCTCTGAACTGTTTCAAGTGTCACCCTAGCCCCCGCACCTCTGGCCAAATACGGTACTGCACACCCCATTGGCTTGAATCCTGCCCGCTACAAATTGAGTCAGGATTTAAAAAATGTTGCTTGTCTTTCAAAATGGTTGTTAACCATGTTACACATTAACCAAGGTTCCACTGTGTGTGTATACAGGTCATTCTCAAAAAATTAGCATATTGTGATAAAGTTCATTATTTTCTGTAATGTACTGATAAACATTAGACTTTCATATATTTTAGATTCATTACACACAACTGAAGTAGTTCAAGCCTTTTTTTTGTTTCAATATTGATGATTTTGGCATACAGCTCATGAAAACCCCAAATTTCTATCTCAAAAAATTAGCATATCATGAAGAGGTTCTCTAAACAAGGTCTTAACCTAATCATCTGAATCAACTTATTAACTCTAAACACCTGCAAAAGATTCCTGAGGCTTATAAAAACTCCCAGCCTGGTTCATTACTCCAAACCGCAATCATGGGTAAGACTGGCGACCTGACTGCTGTCCAGAAGGCCATCATTGACACCCTCAAGCAAGAGGGTAAGACACAGAAAGAAATTTCTGAACGAATAGGCTGTTCCCAGAGTGCTGTATCAAGGCACCTCAGTGGGAAGTCTGTGGGAAGGAAAAGGTGTGGCAGAAAACGCTGCACAACGAGAAGAGGTGACCGGACCCTGAGGAAGATTGTGGAGAAGGACCGATTCCAGACCTTGTGGGACCTGCGGAAGCAGTGGACTGAGTCTGAAGTAGAAACATCCAGAGCCACTGTGTACAGGCGTGTGCAGGAAATGGGCTACAGGTGCCGCATTCCCCAGGTCAAGCCACTTTTGAACCAGAAACAGCGGCAGAAGCGCTTGACCTGGGCTACAGAGAAGCAACACTGGACTGTTGCTCAGTGGTCCAAAGTAAATTTTGCATGTCATTCGGTAATCAAGGTGCCAGAGTCTGGAGGAAGACTGGGGAGAGGGAAATGACAAAATGCCTGAGGTCCAGTGTCAAGTACCCACAGTCAGTGATGGTCTGGGGTGCCATGTCAGCTGCTGGTGTTAGTCCACTGTGTTTTATCAAGGGCAGGGTGAATGCAGCTAGCTATCAGGAGATTTTGGAGCACTTCATGCTTCCATCTGCTGAAAAGCTTTATGGAGATGAAGATTTCATTTTTCAGCACGACCTGGCACCTGCTCACAGTGCCAAAACCACTGGTAAATGGTTTACTGACCATGGTATTACTGTGCTCAATTGGCCTGTCAACTCTCCTGACCTGAACCCCATAGAGAATCTGTGGGATATTGGGAAGAGAAAGTTGAGAGGCGCAAGACCCAACACTCTGGATGAGCTTAAGGCCACTACCGAAGCATCCTGGGCCTCCATAACACCTCAGCAGTGCCACAGGCTGATTGCCTCTATGCCACGCCGCATTGAAGCAGTCATTTCTGCAAAAGGATTCCCGACCAAGTATTGAGTGCATAACTGAACAGAATTATTTGAAGGTTGACTTTTTTTTATATTAAAAACACTTTTCTTTTATTGGTCGGATGAAATATGCTAATTTTTTTAGATAGGAATTTTGGGTTTTCATGAGCTGTATGCCAAAATCATCTATATTAAAACAAAAAAAAGGCTTGAACTACTTCAGTTGTGTGTAATGAATCTAAAATATATGAAAGTCTAATGTTTATCAGTACATTACAGAAAATAATGAACTTTATCACAATATGCTAATTTTTTGAGAATGACCTGTATATATTGTGACAGTAGGCAGGTTAAATCCCCTGGTTGCGTCCAAGAGGACAGGTATATTTCTCCTAGATTCAGGCTTTATGCCACTTTGTGTCTCTAGGGGGAGTGCTGGGAGTCCTGCTAGGAGGACTTGATTACCCCAGGTGTTTCAGGTGGGCTCGTTAGGGCCTCTTGTAAAAGCTCCCAGCATGAATAGAGTGTCACTCCAAGCTGGAGGCAGATCTGTGTGGTCTGTCTGTGCTTTGTGCTGTGTGCGGTGAGCGAAAGCCTGTGTGGCTATTCCTAAAACATTTAAACTCCAGGGAGTCAGGGACTGGGGCAGCACAAGGCTGTACCTAGTTGGTAGTTAGGGACACCAGCGTGTGTAGCAAGCAGGTCAAGTTGACCAGGATTTATTTTTGTTATTTCTTTTGTTTTCTGTCATAATTTTTTGTGGTGTATTTAAAATAAAACCGCACCTTTTTTTTGTTTTCTCCTACCACGGTCTGCTGTGCCTAGTTCTTTTCTGTGTGCTGAACCCTTCCAGGGAATCGCACAGACCCGCTGCCGAGCTAGCCCCTCACAGTTGGTGGAGAACCAGCGGCAGTTTTTTTTTATGGCCAGCATGGAGGCGATGCTGAAGCAGCTGGCTCTAGCAAATGCCAATCAGCAGCGGACAAATGCGACTTTGCAACAGAGCCTCGCAGCCCAGCAGCAAGCTCAACAACAGAGCCTCGCAGAACAACCGCAGACAAATGCGACTTTGCAACAGAGTTTGGAAGCCCAGCAGCAAGCTCACCAACAGAGTTTGGAAGCCCAGCAGCAAGCTCACCAACAAGCCCAGCAGCAATCTGAGGCCCGCTTCATAGACTTGTTGCAGAAGCAAGAGCAGAGACTACAACAAATGGAGACTTTGATACAGCAACGTCCGCAGACCAGTGAGGCAAGTGGTTCCACTAATACTGCATCATTTGGGGTGAGTCGTTTACTGACAAAAATGACTGGAGAGGATGATCCAGAGGTGTTTTTGACCACATTTGAAAGGACTGCTGAAAGGGAAAAATGTCCCAAGGAGCAGTGGGCTGGACTGGTGGCCCCTCTGTTAACTGGCGAATCGCAGAAAGCGTATTATGACTTAGAGCCTGACCAAGCAAAAGACTATGTCGTGCTAAAGACTGAAATATTGGCACGGGGGGGGGCGTCACCCTTGCTGTCCGGGCTCAGCGTGTGCATAACTGGAAAACCCCCCCCGATCTCAAATGTATAATCTCATTCACCTGAGCAGGAAGTGGATACAGCCAGAGACTCTGTCCGCTCCAAAGATTGTGGAACGTGTTGTGATAGATCGCTTCCTAAGAGCTCTTCCTACTCCCATCCAAAAGTGGGTAAGCCATGGAGAACCAGAAATGGCCGATAAGCTTGTCGATCTTGTTGAGAGGTACTTGGCTACAGAGAACCTGACTGCTTCTTCCAGAGACTCACGGACTTTCCCCCCTAAGACCAGACCATCCCCAGTGGCGGGTAAGATGATTCCAAGGGGTGAGGGTGGAGAGAGTGAGAGGGTGGGGGTTCTCCCTAGTGTCTGGCGAGAACAGGCTGGGAAGTCAAGGCCTTAGAGGCAGCAAAAAGGATTGTTTGCTACCGCTGCCGGCTCGAGGGACACATTGCAGCAAATTGCCCGGTTGTGGATGAACCCATGCAATGTGACTTTCTAAGGGACAGACGTCAGTCGCTGTTTGCGACAGTCGCATGCACTGCGATTCGGGGAACTGAGAAACATCTATGCAAAATGTCTATCAATGGTAGAAATGTTGTTGTGTTGCTAGATTCAGGTAGCCTGGTGACACTGATAAAGGCTGAATTAATTACTACAGAGGTCTCTGGGAATAACAAGGTAGCTGTTATTTGTGTGCATGGGGGCACCCGAGAGTATCCGGTGACTACAGTGTGTTTTGAGACCTCCAAAGGTACCCTCTCTCATCCGGTGGGGTTAGTGTCTAGCTTACCACATGATGCCATTGTGGGAAGGGATTTTCCAAAGTTCTGGGAACTATGGGATTATCCTGAGCCCCCCACTGGTGCCTCTACATACCAGAATGCCTCTGAGAGTGGTGAGGACTCTCCAGAATTCCCCTTGTCGGTATTGACAGGGGAGACGCAAGAAACTGGGGAGGAGCCAACATCCTCAGAAGAAAACATGCCGTCTGTAGAGTTTTCTGATCTCGAGGTTCACAGGGAAAACTTTGCCACCGAACAGTTAAAAGATCTCACCCTAATAAAGGCACGGGAAAACATAGTGAAAATAGATGGCGAGTTAGTGAACCCAGATACGAACTGCACTTTGCCGTACTTCATTATAGAAAGGGACCTACTCTATCGGGTGGCTCAAAGGGCAGAAGAAACCATTGAGCAACTTGTGGTGCCCAAACCCTACAGGAAGTTGGTGTTAGAGTTGGCCCATGGGCACATTCTTGGGGGTCATGTGGGGACAGAGAAAACCCGAGAGAGAGTGTTGCAGAGATTTTATTGGCCTGTGGTCGTGAAGGAAATAGAAAATTATTGTTCCTCCTGCCCTGTGTGTCAGATGTCGGCACCTATGCCACATTTCCGTAACCCGCTAGTACCCCTTCCCATCATTGAGGTTCCCTTTGAGAGGATCGCCATGGATTTGGTAGGTCCAATAGTGAAGTCCGCTAGGGGGCATCAGTATATTTTGGTTATATTGGACTATGCCACCCGTTATCCAGAGGCGATTCCTCTCCGAAATACCTCGGCCAAAACCATAGCCAAAGAGCTATCTCTTGTTTTTAGCCGCGTGGGTATTTGTAAGGAACTGCTCACGGACCAAGGTACACCCTTTATGTTCCGGGTTATGAAAGAACTGTGCAAGTTGTTCAAAGTGACACAATTGCGTACATCTGTGTATCACCCCCAAACAGATGGGTTGGTTGAAAGGTTCAACAAAACCCTTAAACAAATGTTAAAGAAGGTGGCGAATAGAGATGGAAAGGATTGGGACTGTCTTATTCCCTATTTAATGTTTGCCATTAGGGAGGTACCCCAATCCTCTACGGGTTTCTCACCCTTCGAGTTGCTCTATGGGAGACACCCAAGAGGGCTGTTGGATATCGCCAGGGAAATTTGGGAAAGTGAGAGTTCTCCCCACAGGAGTGTGATTGAGCATGTCGCCCTGATGCAAGATCAAATTGCACAGGTAATGCCAATCGTAAAGGAACATTTAGCCCAAGCACAATTGGCACAACAGAGAGTGTATAACCGTGGGGCCAAGACCCGTACCTTCTCCCCAGGGGATAGGGTGTTGGTACTTATCCTTACAGTTGAAAGTAAGTTCCTCGCCAAGTGGCAATGGCCCTACGAGATATTGGAAAAAGTGAGCGAAGTGAATTACAAAGTCAGACAACCAGGAAGGCGAAAGCCCGAACAGATCTATCACATCAATCTGTTGAAACCCTGGAGGGATAGGGAAACCCTAGTCGCAGAAACTTTGTCACCAGCTCAGTCTGATTGCGTGTTTCCTGAGGTAGGAATAGCACTCACCTTGTCAAAGCCCCAACAACAGGAGGTTAAGGAGTTTGTGCTTCGCAACAAAGAGGTTTTCTCTGAGCTGCCGGGACAAACGTCTGGGGTAGAGCATGATATTATAAACCCGCCTGGTGAAAGGGTGAAGTTAAAACCCTATCGCATCCCAGAGGCCCGACGGGAGGCAATACGGGAGGAAGTACAGAAAATGCTTAAGTTGGGGGTGATATAGTCTTGGTGCCTAAACCAGATGGGAGCTGGCGTTTTTGTAATGATTTTCGACAGCTGAACAAAGTTACAAAATTTGACACCTACCCCATGCCTCGTATCGATGAGTTAGTCGACCGGCTAGGAACAGCCCAGTACATGACAACTCTCGATCTCACAAAAGGGTATTGGCAAATTCCCTTGGCTAAATCGGCCAAAGAGAAAACCGCGTTTGTAACCCCAGATGGGGCATTCCAGTATAAAAGAATGCCGTTTGGGTTACAGAATGCCCCGGCAACCTTTCAGCGGAAAATGGACCAGATTCTGAGGCCCCACCAGAAGTATGCTGCAGCTTACCTGGATGAAGTAGTTATCCATAGCCCAGATTGGGCCTCACATCTGCCTAAGGTGCAAGCAGTCCTAGACTCTATCCAGGAAGCTGGGTTTACGGCCAACCCAAAGAAGTGTACCATTGGACAGGAAGAGGCCAAATATCTTGGGTACACCATTGGGAGGGGAGTGATCAAACCCCAAGTCAATAAAGTCGAGGCCATACAGAATTGGCCACGTCCTAACAGCAAGAAGCAGGTACGGGCCTTTCTGGGAATCGCTGGTTATTATCGGCGATTTATTCCCCACTTTGCCTCTCAGGCTGTGCCATTAACCAATCTGACCAAGGGGAAAGACTCGGTCATGGTTAAGTGGACCACAGACGCGGAAGCAGCCTTCCAGGCCTTAAAGAAAGCTTTATGTAGCCAGCCAGTCTTGTACTCCCCAGATTTCTCCAGGGACTTTGTGGTACAAACGGATGCCTCTGACGTGGGGTTGGGAGCGGTATTGTCCCAGGTCTGGAATGGGGAAGAACATCCGGTCATTTACCTCAGTAGGAAATTAAAGTCCCATGAGGTCAATTATGCCACTATTGGGAAGGAATGTTTAGCGGTGAAATGGGCTCTAGATTCTCTTAGATACTACCTGCTGGGTCGGCATTTTGACCTAGTTACAGACCACGCTCCCTTAAAGTGGATGGCCCAAAACAAAGAAATAAACCGAAGAGTAAACAGATGGTTCCTGTCCCTACAAGAATTCACTTTCACTGTAAAACATCGCCCTGGAGTCCAAATGGGGAATGTGGATGCACTGTCTCGGGTGCATGCCTGCCTGAATGCTGGTGTTCCAACCCCAAGGTTGAAACAAGAGGGGGGGGGGGGTATGTGACAGTAGGCAGGTTAAATCCCCTGGTTGCGTCCAAGAGGACAGGTATATTTCTCCTAGATTCAGGCTTTATGCCACTTTGTATCTCTAGGGGGAGTGCTGGGAGTCCTGCTAGGAGGACTTGATTACCCCAGCTGTTTCAGGTGGGCTCGTTAGGGCCTCTTGTAAAAGCTCCCAGCATGAATAGAGTGTCACTCCAAGCTGGAGGCAGATCTGTGTGGTCTGTCTGTGCTTTGTGCTGTGTGCGGTGAGCGAAAGCCTGTGTGGCTATTCCTAAAACATTTAGACTCCAGGGAGTCAGGGACTGGGGCAGCACAAGGCTGTAACTAGTTGGTAGTTAGGGACACCAGCGTGTGTAGCAAGCAGGTCAAGTTGACCAGGATTTATTTTTGTTATTTCTTTTGTTTTCTGTCATAATTTTTTGTGGTGTATTTAAAATAAAACCGCACCTTTTTTTTGTTTTCTCCTACCACGGTCTGCTGTGCCTAGTTCTTTTCTGTGTGCTGAACCCTTCCAGGGAATCGCACAGACCCGCTGCCGAGCTAGCCCCTCACAATATAAACACATTAATTTACTAGTTTAGGCCAATATGTATTCTTCTACATATTTTTGGTAAAAAAAATTGCAATAAGCATATATTGATTTGCGCGAAAGTTATAGCGTCTACAAACTTTGGGATAGATTTATGATTTTTATTTTATTTTTTTATTGTTTTTACTGGTAATGGTGGGACTGCGACATTGCAGCGGATAAATCTGACCAGTGACATTATTACAGTGATCAGTGCTAAAAAAATGCACTGATCAATGTATAATGCAGGGAAGGGGTTAATACTAGGGGCGAGCAAGGGGTTAATTTTGTTATCTGTATGGGGGATGGGCTTACTGGGACAACACAGAGATCACTGTTCCTGATCACTAGGACAACCGTTCCCAGTATTGTCCCCTGTCAGAATGGGGATCCGCCTTGTTTACATGGGCAGATGCCCATTCAGGCTTTCTTTAACGCAATTTTGGGTGGCCGGCAGACATCGAGTCTGATGGACCCGCAGATGAGCTCCCGCGGTGAGGCGCACATGTGCGCGCCTCCTGCTGTATCTCGTGCAGCGACTGACATACAGGTACGTGGGTTTGCGGAGGCGGAGTATATGTGCGATGGGCGGTCCAGAAATACTTAAAGGATATGTTCATCTTCTGTAACATGTTACACCCATATTCAGGGAGTAACATGTTATAAATGTACTGCTCCCCGCATCCCCCCGACCCCTCATTTTGGCAGCGAGCAGAGGATTTTCTCCCCCTACTTGCTGCCACAATCTAAAGATTTCGAGTATTCTATGAATGAATGGACTACAACTACAGACAGCCTTTGCAGCTGTTGGCTTGTAGTTCTCAATATGCTACCACAGTGGTAGTTCATTGATTCTTCCTGTCAGTGTTAAAATGCCTGTCAGTACAGACAGACAGCTTACACTGACAGTCTGCAAGAGACCTGCATGGCATTATCGATCTGCTAATCGCTGGTGCAATGCTTTCCTGGTTCCTAGAACAAAAAAATTGTAAATGCAAAAAAAAAAAATTCTGCCAAAAAATTGTCATTTATTACTATTTGTTAAAAAGTGAACTTATCCTTTAAAGTGTATCTAAATCCAAGAAGGAAATTTAATATTATACAGCTTCCAATCCTAATGCCGCGTACACACGGTCGTTTTTTGCGATGAAAAAAAACGACGTTTTTTAAAACGTCATTTAAATTGATCATGTGTGGGCAAAACGTCGTTTTTTGTCTTAAAAAAAAACGTAAAAAAAAAAATTCCAACATGCTTGAATTTTTTGTCGTTTTTCAAAACGTTGTTTTTTGTTTCACAAAAAGTCACCGTGTGTAGCAAAAACGTCGTTCAAAACAACGTTTTTCAACCCGCGCATGCCCAGAAGCTAGTTATGAAGCGAGCTTCAATGGAAAAGAGTGGTGAACGTAACCTTGCTTTTTGTGAAAAAACGATGGTGTGTATGCAAAATTGTCTTTGAAAAGTGTCGTTTTTTTTCATCGCAAAAAACAACCTTCCTTTATTTTCACCTGGTGATGCTACCAGTAACACACTTTGTGAGATAGGGAGACAACAATCACTGTACTGCCTCTCTGGTGTTACCAGTGGTGTCGCTATGGGGTGCAGACCGCACCAGGGAGACACCCGTCAGAGGGGTGACACCTGTCAGAGGGGTGACACTAGAGCTTTTTCTCCAGCGATAGCCCCTTACAGGCCACTCACTGCTTTCACTTCCACACAGAGGTAAAGCTTCTGTGTGTACAGGTAACTGCTCCCCTCTCCCAGCGGTGTGCACAGTCTTTCCTGCTCATCAGTATCTCTATGAGAAAGGAAGGGGGCGGGGGATGTGCATGGCAGCTCTACTTTCCCAGCAGCAGCTCTACCATTCCGCAGCCAGCTCCATCTAAAGCCGATGTGTGCAGAATACACACCCTCTGTAAGATGTAGCTGCTCTTTGGCCTCTCTCTTTCCTCTCTTCTGTCCTGTGAAGCATGCAGTACTTAACTTTGCACCCTATACATAGAGAACTCTTGAGCTTTTCACCTTGTACATAGCGATCCCTGCACCCTGTACATAGAGAACTCTTGAGCTTTTCACCTTGTACATAGCGATCCCTGCACCCTGTACATAGAGAACTCTTGAGGCTTGCACTCTGTACATAATGATCCTTGTACCCTGTACATTGTGAACTTCTGAGCCTTGCCCCCTGTACATTGTGAACTTCTGGGCCTTGCATACTGTACATTGTGAACTTCTGAGCCTTGCACCCTGTACATTGCAAACTTCTGAGCCTTGCACCTTGTACGTAGTGATCTTCTGGGCCTTGCACCCTGTCCATTGTAAAATTTCTGGGCCTTGCACCCTGTACATTGCGAACTTCTGAGACTTGCACCATGTACATTGCGAACTTCTGAGCCTTGCACCCTGTACATTGCAAACTTCTGAGCCTTGCACCTTGTACGTAGCAAACTTCTGGGCCTTGCACCCTGTACATTGTAACATTTCTGGGCCTTGCACCATGTACATTGCGAACTTCTGAGACTTGCACCCTGTACATTGCGAACTTCTGAGACTTGCACCCTGTACATTGCGAACTTCTGAGCCTTGCACCCTGTACATTGCGAACTTCTGAGACTTGCACCCTGTACATTGCGAACTTCTGAGACTTGCACCCTGTACATTGCGAACTTCTGAGACTTGCACCATGTACATTGCGAACTTCTGAGACTTGCACCATGTACATTGCGAACTTCTGAGACTTGCACCATGTACATTGCGAACTTCTGAGACTTGCACCATGTACATTGCGAACTTCTGAGACTTGCACCATGTACATTGCGAACTTCTGAGACTTGCACCATGTACATTGCGAACTTCTGAGACTTGCACCATGTACATTGCGAACTTCTGAGACTTGCACCCTGTACATAGCGAACTTCTGAGCCTAGCACCCTGTACATTATGAACTTCTGAGCCTTGCACCCTGTACAATGCGAACTTCTGAACCTTGCACCCTGTAAATTGCACAATTATGAGCCTTGCACCCTATACATTGCAGATTTGAACCCTGTACAGAGCACATTCCTGAGTTCTGCACCCCAGGTGACACCAACCCTAGTGTCGCCACTGGGTGTAACAATGTTGTCACCCTGCAACAGGAAGTGTGTTAAAATGACTGAAGACCACCCCATCTCTTCCAACATAGGGGCAATTCTTCTGTAGTCCACAGTAATAGCTGGGAAAACATAACTACTTACAGTTGGCAGAGGCACAAAAAGTTACAAGCTCACTGCATTTATTACACGAACAGGCATTTTTTTTTCTTCTGTGTAACGTGCATATTCCAAGAAACTTCGAACACCTGGGGAGGTTATTCTCACCTAGGCAATAAATGTGAAAATGCAGGCTGTGCTCCCTTAAATTAAAAGAAAAAAAAGATGTCTGCTATTTCATAAAACCTATATTTATATTTTCAGTTGTGTATTGTGAACACTTTTAGATACAGCTGCCTCAGAATGCACATATGTTTATTATAGTTATCATATCTGTATACTCATAGTAGCGCATCAGATTGACTATTTTTATGAAGTAAGGAGCAGGATTCTTTAAAAAGAAAAGGGGAGTGAAGGTCTGCTTTAAAAATAAAGGGCCAGATCCACAAAACTTTTACGGCGGCGTATCTCCAGATATGCCGCCGTAATTTCAAATCTGCACTGGCGTATCTTTACGCCGATTCTCAAAGGCAGATACGTCTAAAAAATAGGCTTCCTCCGCCGACGTAACTTGCCTACCCCGGCGTATAATTGTGTGCAATTATACGCTGGCCGATAGGGGCGCTTCCGTAGTTTTACGCGTCGAATGTGCAAATGAGCTAGATACGCCGATTCACGAACGTACTTGCGGCCGGCGCATTTTTTTACGTCGTTTGCGTAAAGCGTATGTCCGGCGTAAAGTTACCCCTGCTATATAGAGGCGTACGCAATGTTAAGTATGGACGTCGGGACAGCGTAACATTTTTCACGTTTTACGTTGTTTGCGTAACTCGTTCGTGAATGGGGCTGGGCGTAAATTATGTTCACGTCGAAACCAATGAGTCTCAGCGGCGTAATTTGGAGCATGCGCACTGGGATAAGTCCACGGAGGGCAAATGCGCCGTAAGTAAAAAACGTCATTTACGTGGAGTCACACTTAATTTAAATAAAACACGCCCACATCAAACACATTTAAATTAGGTGGGCTTACGCTGGCCCATTTACGCTACGCCGCCGTAACTTAGGACGCAAGTGCTTTGTGAATACGCCACTTGCCTCTCTAAGTTGCAGCGGCGTAGCATAAAGAAGATGTGCTACGCCCGCACAAAGGTATGCCGATCTTTGTGGATCTGGCCCAAAGACTTTGGGCCAGATTCTCGTAGATCGGCGTATTTTTGGCGTAGCGTATCCCATTTACGCTACGCCTCCGCAGCTTTTACGGGCAAGTGCTGTATTCTCGAAGCACTTGCTCTGTAACTTGCGGCAGCATAGCGTAAATGGGCCGGCGTAAGCCTGCGTAATTCAAAGTAGGAAGGAGGTAGGCGTTTTGTATTTAAATTAAGCGCGCCCCCGCGCCGAACGAACTGAGCATGCGCCGGCGGTAAACGTAGCCCAGTGTGCATGCTCCAAATCATGTCGCTAAAAGTCAATGAAACCGACGTGAACGTCACTTACGCAAAGCCCTATTCGAGAACGAGTTACGCAAACGACGTAAACGACGGAAAAACACAACGCTGTCCCGACGTCCATACTTAACATTGTGTATCCTGAACCTACGCAACGTTACCCCTCATATAGCAGGGGTAACCTTACGCTTACACAAACGATGTAAACTACGGCAACGGGGCGCAAATACGTTCGGGAATACGCGTATCTAGCTCATTTGAATATTAGACGCAGAAATCAACGGAAAAGCCGCCTAGTGGCCAGCGTAACATTGCAACTTAGATACGACGGTGTAAGTGACTTACGCCAGTCGGATCTACGCCAAATCTATGCATAACTGATTCTAAGAATCAGTCGCATAGATAGGACGCCTCAGAAACAGAGATACAACGGTGTATCTGGAGATACGCTGTCGTATCTCTTCTGAGAATCTGGCCCTTTATGTAGAAAATCTGCACTACTATAATCAATAGAATGAAATAGAGCCCTGCAGATGAAAATGTTTTCTCAAAGCCTTTAGGCAGAATTTATTTAAAGCATAGAAAGAAATAATGAACATATTTAATATTTTAGCTGTACAGTGCCTATTACACTTTGTTATGTACTGTATTATTAATATTACTTGTCTGTTACAAGTACACATCCCAGACAGTGACGGGGTACGAATCCAGGCTTACACGAAATGTCAGCATCACATTTATGTTTCCTAGCCATCAGACTGACAGTAAGACATATTCTCAGAAGTCAGAAGAGTCACTGGCTACATATGGTCAGTGACATTCCTGAAATACTGTTCTTTGCCACAATGACATAAGTGCAAGCAATGACAGCTGTACTGAAAGGAGATCTTAGAACAGATGCAACCAAGTGACTGGGAGTGAGAACATTCAGGTCCAAGTACAGTCTAGAGGTGAGAATATGAGGCATAGAGGCTTAGGTGATCCTCCAGTCTTCTGTAGATGAGCTGATGGGACAAAAATGCACATCAATGTACCAAAATCACACCTGTACTATTTTTCCGAACTAGACTTGTGCAGAACAAAAAAAAAAAATGTGATTAGTTATTTACATAAATTCTTAGTAGTTAAATTAGTTTCATTGATTTAATTAGTTTTCAAATCGATTAGAAAACTTTTCAAATCATTCTCAAATTCAAAAAGTTTTAGAATCAATTTTGAATAGTTTTCGAATTTGAAAAGTTTTTGAATTCGATTAGTTTTCGAAATTTGAATTGTTTTCCAATTTCCAAAAAGATTCAAATAGAATAGAAAATAAAATAAAGGAATAGAATAGAAAAAAAAATCTGTTTTGAATATTTTGTTTTCTATTTTATTCTCTTTGGAAATTGAAAAACGATTCAAATTTGGAAAGTTTTCGCATTTTAAAACTATTCAAATTTGAAAAGTTTTCGAATTTGTATTCTAAAATTCTTCAAAAACAATTGAGGTTGGAATTTCATCCAAATTCGAATTACGTTATTTCGGATTCGTATTAAATTCGGTACTATTCTAATTCAGAAATTCGGATACACCTGAATTTCCGCATAACGAACATTCGTTCGAATTTGAATTCGGAACGAAACGAACCGCACTTGTCTATTCCCAACACACACACACAAATGTGAACAGGTCCTAAAGAAAATAATGACAATCCTCTTGTTATTTGTTAATGTGCGTTGGTCAATGTAATCTGAATTGCACAGATGTGAACATGGCTTAACCACCTCAGCTCCGGAAGATTTACACCTTCATGACAAGGCCATTTTTTGCGATATGGCACTGCGCTACTTTAACTGACAATTGCGTGGTCGTTCAACACTATACCCAAATAAAATGTATGTCCTTTTTATTCCCCACACAAATAGAGATTTCTTTTGGTGGTATTTGACCACCTTTGCATTTTTGTTTTTCTCTATAAACAAAAAAAGAGACAATTTTGAAAAAAAAAAAAAAATATATATATATATATATATATATATATATATATATATATATATATATATATATATATTTTTTTTTTTACTTTCTGCTATAAACATATCCAATAAAAATGTAAAACAACAAACAAACACATTTCTTCGTCAGTTTAGACCAATATATTTTTTGCTACATATTTTTGGTAAAAAAAATTCCAATAAGCAAATATTGATTGGGTTGTACATAAGTTGTTGTGTCTACAAACTATGAGATATATTTATGATATTTTTTTATTTTTTTTTACTAGTAATGGTAGGGATCAGTGGCTTATAGCGGGACTGCGATATTTCGGCGGACAAATCGGACACTAACTGACACTTTTGACTTTTTTTTGGGAACCATTGACACTAATACAGTGATCAGTGCACTATCACTGTACTAATGACACTGGATGGGAAGAGGTTAACATCAGGGGCGATCAAAGGGTTAACTCTGTGCCTAGTCACTGTTTGTTCACTGTGCGGGAGCTGCTTTTACTAAGGGAAAGCATCGATCCATGTCCTGCTTTGCAAGAACACAGGATCTATGCCTTCTGTATGGACAGAATCGCAATATGCCTTGTTTACATAGTCAAACCACCTTTCTGCCCTGAACAGCTCCTGCTGTGCATAATCACAGTGAGAGCGAGCCGCCAGCGGCCCACAATCGTGCCCACTACCTGGAAGTGCAAGATCCTGTATATATCCACTTCCCGCCCGGCCAATAGCCGATTTACGGCCGGGAAGTGGTTATGAAATCGTGACAGGCCGTTCTCAAACGGCCTGCACGATTTCATGCCGCACACGCCCGTGCGGGCGCGCAGCGCGACGATCGGTGATGCGGGGTGTCAGTCTGACACCCTGCACCTCCGATCTCGGTAACGAGTCTCCGGCGGAGCCTCGTTACCACGTGATCAGCCGTGTCCAATCACGGCTGATCACGATGTAAACAGGAAGAGCCGCCGACGGCTCTTCCTCACTCGCGTCTGACAGACGCGTGTAGAGGAGAGCTGATCAGCGGCTCTCCTGACAGGGGGGGTTCGCGCTGATTGTTTATCAGCGCAGCCCCCCCTCGGATCGCCACACTAGACCACCAGGGAACTAAAAAAATACAAAAAAAGGGCAAAAAAAAAAAAAAAAAAAAGACAAAAAAAAAAAGAAGTCAGCAAAAAAAAAAAAAAGGGGGCAGTAAAAAAAAAAGATGCCAATCAGTGCCCACACATGGGCACTGATTGGCAACATTGATCCATCAGTGCCACCCCTCAGTGATCATCAGTGCCACCCCAGTGTCTGTCAGTGCCACCCCACAGTGCCAATCCATGCCCAGTGCCCACCTATCAGTGCCCACCTGTGCCGCCTATCAGTGCCCACCTGTGCCGCCTATCATTGCCCACCTGTGCCGCCTATCAGTGCCCACCTGTGCCGCCTATCAGTGCCCACCTATGCCGCCTATGAGTGCCCACCTGTGCCGCCTATGAGTGCCCACCTGTGCCGCCTATGAGTGCCCATCTGTGCTGCCTATGAGTGCCCAGTGCTGCCTATGAGTGCCCATCAGTGCCGCCCATGAGTGCCCATCAGTGCCGCCCATGAGTGCCCCATACCAGCGCCGCCTATCAGTGCCCATCAGTGCTACCTAATCGGTGCCCATCAGAACTACCTCATCGGTGCCCATCAGTGCCACCTCATCGGTGCCCATCAGTGCCACCATATCAGTGCCCGTAATTGAAAGAGAAAACATACTAATTTACAAAAAAATTAACAGAAAAAAATAAAAACTTTTTTTTTTTTTCAAAATCTTCGCTCTATTTTTAGTTGTTGCGCAAAAAAAAAAAACGCAGAGGTGATCAAATACCACCAAAAGAAAGCTCTATTTGTGGGGAAAAAAGGACGCCAATTTTGTTTGGGTGCAGTGTAGCATGACCGCGCAATTGTCATTCAAATTGCGACAGTGCTGAAAGCTGAAAATTGGCTTGGGCGGGAAGGTGCGTAAGTGCCTGGTATGGAAGTGGATATACAGTATCTGACAAAAGTGAGTACATCCTCACATTTTTGTAAATATTTTATATTTTTTTATCTGACAACACTGAAGAATTTACACTTTGCTACTATGTAAAGTAGTGAGTGTACAGCTTGTATACAAGTGTAGATTGGCCATCTCTGCTCAAAATAACTCAACACATGGCCATTAATGTCTAAACCACTGGCAACAAAAGTGAGCACACCCCTAAATGAAAATATCCAATATGGGCCCAAAGTGTCAATATTTTGTGTGGCCGCCATTATTTTCCAGCACTGCCTTAACCCTCTTGAGCATGGAGTTCACCAGAGCTTTACAGGTTGCCACTTGGGTCCTCTTCCACTCAACCATGACGTCATCGCGGAGCTGGTGGATGTTAGAGATCTTGCGCTCCTCCACCTTCCATTTGAGGATGCCCCACAGATGCTCAATAGGGTTTAGGTCTGAAGACATGCCTGGCCAGTCCATCACCTTTACCCTAAGCTTCTTTAGCAAGGCAGTGGTCGTCTTGGAGGTGTGTTTGCAGTTGTTATCATGTTGGAATACTGTCCTGTGACCCAGCCTCCGAAGGCCTAGGCCATCTTTATGTAGAGCAACAATTCTTTTTTTCAGATCTTCAGAGAGTTCTTTGCCATGAGGTGCCATGTTGAACTTCCAGTGACCAGTATGAGAGAGTGAGAGTGATAACACCAAATTTAACGCACCTGCTCAACATACACACCTGCGACCTTGTAACACTGACAAGTCACATGACACCGGGAGGGAAAATGGCTAATTGGCCCAATTTGGACATTTACACTTAGGGGTGTACTCACTTTTGTTGCCAGCGGTTTAGACATTAATGGCTGTGTGTTGAGTTATTTTGACGGGACAGACAATCTACACTGTTATACAGGCTGTACACTCACTACGTGTCATTTCTTCATTGTTGTCACATGAACAGATATAGTAAAATATTTACAAAAAAATGTGAGGTTTGTACTTTACTGTCCACCAGCCTGTAACACTCAAAAAGCAAAGACCCTATTTTCGTGGTCATACATAAAGAGTTTGTAAAGGAAAAAAAAATGTTCCTTTAAAATAACAAACATGTTGTACTTACCTCCACTGTGCAGTTTGTTTTGCACAGTGTGGCCCCGATCCACATCTTCTGGGGTCCCTCGGCGGCTGTCTCTGGTCCTCCCCGCAATTACTCACCACAGTCATGCGAGAGCTTGCATGGTGGTCAGTAATTGCAGGCACGCTCCTGTGATACAGCGAGCGGCCATAGCCGATCACTGTATGACTCGGTCCTGCCCCTCGGCGCGCCATGTCACTGATTGTGATTGACAGCAGTGCCAGCCAATGGCTGCGCTGCTCTCAATCCATCCGCTCTAGCCAATCAGCAGCCAGGCTGAGCAGCGAAGAGGATTACGGGACCGCGCGGGACTTTCGACGAGTTGGGTAAGTAAAATGGGGGCACCAGATGTTTTTTCACCTTAATGCATAGATTGCATTAAGGTTGGATTTTTTTTCATTTACAACTCCTTTAAGGTTCAAGGTCATTTGCATCTTCCAGCAAGGACTCAGTGCTCTTGTGATGGTGTTGAAGATAAGAGTTAGTTATTTTTCTACACTAACCTTTGTATAATTATGCCCCTGCCTGGAATCCTTTAGCTCCTCTGACAAATGACAAGAAGTCTGTAACACTGTGTTGATTTCCACTAAATATATAATTTTTTTAATATACAGTATGCAAAGTAGAGCTGCACGATTAGTCGCGGAGAGAATCGCGATCTCGATTCTCCCTGTCCGTGATCTCCCCGCGGGATGACCGGCGATTCTTAACCAGCATGGAACGCAAATGGTTAGAACTGAGAAGCATACATTACATCTCATCTGTTCACGTTCACAATCGCAAGATAAAACACAAACACTCCTTGACGAAGTCACATCGGTATAGCGGCTAGCCGAGCCGCCTACCGCAAACCAGATGTGCTGCCTCTGCCTCATGTTAACTGCATCAGGACAGCAGAAGTCACGCTAAAGTCGAGAAGTCAGAAACAAACGAAACCGAGTGTCTGCTTCAGACAGTCCAGTCCACCACAGTGTTGAATATTAATGTAAACTCGGAAAAAGAGCTGCAGCAGCTGAGCAGTACCTTAGCGATTGGAGAATAGTGACAGTCACAGTCACACACAGGACTCTTTTGCCCAGCTTGGGTCTTTTTGTATCGGCACAATCACTGGTGTCACTGCCTGCCTGCAGTGCCAGCCTGGTCACGGTCATTGTGTTTGTTGAATTTTCTAATTGAAGAAGTTCAGTCCAGACAATTATATTTTCAAGCCTCAAGGACACTCAGAAGAACTGAGAGGCATACATACATAATATCGTCTGTTCACGATCGCAAGATAAAACACAGTCACAAACACTCCTTGACGAAGTCACATCGGGTATACTGAGCGTGAGCCAGATGTTCTGCATGTGCCTTTCAGTGCCTTGTTATGTTAACTGCATCAGAACAGCAGTTACACTACAGTCGAGAAGTCATAAACAAAGTAAGCCAAGTAGAATAAGTGAAGCAGAGGCCGGTGATGCAGCAGAGGCTACCGCAGACAGCACAGCCACAGCTGCAGCAGAGGCAGAGCAGGAGCAATGCGCAAGTGAGCCTGATAAAAACACAGATGTTTTTGTTCCAAAAAGGGGAGCTTATTCCAAAGTGTGGGCTTATTTCGGATTCAAACCAGATGATGACACTCAGCAAACCATCTACTGCAAGCATTGTTTAGCCTTTGTTTGTGCACCAAAGGGTAACACCACCGATCTGTACAATCACCTGAAACGTAATCACATCCAACAATATGAGACGGTACAGAAAAAACAATTGGGCGCTCACGCTAAATCACAAAGTAACTACAGCAACAACTTGACAAAACAAACGTCAATTAAAGCAACATTATTTAATGCAACACCGTACCCAACACAATCTCACAGGCGCAAAGAAATAACAGAAGCAATCACATTTCACCTGGCTAAAGACATGGCTCTCGTGACCACTGTTGAAAAAGAGGGGTTTAAAAAACTCATTCAAACCCTTGATAAGCGCTTTCAAGTGCCCTCTCATACTTATTTTTCCCATGTTGCCATCCCTGGTCTGTACGTCAAATGTCGTGAAACCGTTGCAACAGAATTGCGAGATGTACATTATTTTGCAGCAACTTCAGATTTATGGTCCAGCAGAGCAATGGAACCATACATGAGCTTAACAATCCATTTTATTAATGATGATTTTGAGATGACAAGTTGGTGCCTACAAACAGGGTTTTCCCTGAGGACCACACTGGCGAAGCTTTGGCGCAAGGATTAAAGGATGCTCTCATCAACTGGAATTTGGAGGAGAAGGATCTTGTGTGCATCACTACAGACAACGGAAGCAACATTGTAAAGGCCATATCCATCAATCACTGGACACGAATGCAGTGTTTCGGTCTTAGGCTTCATCTTGCAATAGAGAATGCAATGAAGGACCCATGAATTGAGCGTGCTATGGGATTGTGCAAAAAGCTTGTCGAGTGTTTTAGCTAGAGTTGGAGGAGGAAGAGGGAGCTTTCTGCGGCACAAAAACAACTCTGTTTACCAGACCACAAGCTCAAGACAGAGTGCCCAACAAGGTGGGGCTCTAGGCAGGCTATGGTGAGGAGGATACTTGAGCAGCAAGCTGCCATCACCCATGTCCTCTCTTCTGACCACAAGGCTAGGCACCTCTTGCCAACATGGCAAGACCTAGAGGTCCTGGAGGCTGTGGACAAGACCCTCACCCCACTGGCAGACTTCACAGATGCTCTTTCAGGAGAAAAGTATGTCAGTATCTCCTCTGTGAAACCTGCTCTGCACCTATTTCAGTCTTCTGTTTTGGCTGTTAAGTAAGATGACTCTGATCTTATTTGCACAATGAAATCAAAGATCATGGCGTATCTGGAGGAAAAATATCAGGATCAAAAAACACAAGACCTTTTCGACACAACCCTCGATCCTAGGTTTAAGATGGCTTACGTTAATGAAGATAACAAAAATGCTGTCCAGAAAACACTAAAAGAGGAGCATGTCAAAGCCAACAGTGAAGGGAAAG